>JARBHB010000024.1:0-80664 GCA_029891345.1 Dryococelus australis
ATTACACTCAGGTGCAGGACAGATGATCTTGATGCTGCAAGACTCTCACCTGATAGAATACTTTATAGCTGAAAGTTGTTTTATTACTGAACACTTGAAGCCAGGAAAATTGATTTGCTGTGTAATTAATCAAGAAATATTAGGGTTCTAATATTTTCCAGGATAAGCTTAACACATTGCATGTATGTTTCAGTCTTTGACTTTTATTTGACTCCTCGTGTTATTTCCTTTTACCATTAATTAACGTCAATTGTACTGGAAAAGAAATATAAGTGAAAAATCCTGGAGGGCGATATCTATGAAGACATTAAATAAAATTCTAACTGCAGTTAGGTACTAGCAAACCATTATACCCTTATACGTTACGTACGCCCTATGCAAATTCTTAAAAAATTTCTGGCTTCAAAACTGACTAAAATTCTCTATTACAAAATTAGCAAAGTTTGGCTTGAATTTCTTTAAGATCTGCTTTGCTGGTTGTCTCTTAAACGAAGATGCACAGGAACTCTTTAAACGGACATTTGTGGTGAATAAGGAGAGAACTTATAGTTGTGCCACATTTTCCAAAATGGCGCCGGTTCAAAATTCTGAAAGGTTTTCCATTAAGGGCGATACCATAGTGATGGAAGACGTAAAATACCATGTTCTGTTGCAAAGTAGAGTTGCTCTCGTAGGAAATTCTCTATTTGAACGTAGCAGGAAAGAGGTGGACGCCTCTGACGACTGCATGTTTCTGTCGTTACGTTAAGGTGCTCGCTGACCTAGGTCACTGCCACGGACCTACGTCGTCTAGCCTATCTAGCTCCTACAGCTATGAAACTCGGAAGGGACTGATTCATCACACATATTTAGGCGAAAACAATCCTGTAATTCCTAATGTAAGCCGGAGAGATAGAAAAACACTCTAACAATCTAAATTAAAACCTCCGCAACTTCCACTCCGTAAGAGTGTCCTTCCAATGTCTGCTTCTTCTTGGAGATAACGGCAGAGAGAGAGAGAGAGAGAGAGGGAGAGAGAGAGAGAAAAGGAGGAGAGAAACTGCCTAGCTGGCTGGACCAGGCTACCCTGCAGGATCAAACCTACCAGCTAACCGGAAGGCTTCCTCTCCAAACTACTTGCAAACAAACCAAAACCATTGGCCTATCTTAAAACATCATAGAATTTACGTCTCGAAACGGAGAAACAAACCAAAAAATCCCTGAAACACAGAAAGGCGATACAAAATATTAAAATACAATAAATGATAACTTCTATATACCCATTATTAAAAATATGACTAACCATCCCAATTTAAACATAAATTATTGCTAACCCGTACAGCTTTAATTAAACGTGCTTTCAACGGAAAAAAAAAAGAAATAAAAGTGAAATATACATGCAAGTTATTAACAATTACATTTATAGAAATATTATGTTACCAAAATGACAACAAATGCATAAATTTAACATGTTATTACAATGACGTGAAACAGGAACATGCAACAATGATCTGTTATGCTTGCCGATTTCAATACAACCTAATATATCGTATCAATTCAATGTCAAATTAAGGATTGTGAGAGCACATTTCCACCATCTGTTTTAATACGTAAAAAAAAACCGATATTCACCACGTAAGCAAATTGTACACGCAAAATGGTTAAATAAATTGAAATATCCAGCAGATGAATTTCATTTTAAGATTAAACATGTATTTCTCAAATACAGAACTAGTTTCACTGCAGTAATGGGGAACATATACATAGAGTTTCCTTTAAAAATATTCTGAAGGCACCTAGAAACCTTCCATTTACACTGTTAAACTGGTTAATTGTACTAGGTAACTCCTATTCCAGACAAGAGGGTTCAGCAAGCTAGGATTACAGATGTAATGTTTTTCTAGAAACAAATTCCGATTTTTTATACAAATTTAGGTTTTTCATATTGTTCGTGTTTGCTTGATGGTCCTTTAAGAAAACTCATGATCGCAGTATGCTTTGACGCAATAGTTATTCTTTTGAAAGCATACTCTTTGCATTCTAATTTTAATATGTAAGTTTCTTTCGTAATCCTAAAGAAAAAAAAAATACAGTACGTATTTCCTAGTACAATAATCTGTCAATATTGTTGTGATTTCTATACAAAAGTCCATTCAAGCAAAAAATAATATTTCTTGTGGAAATTTAAACAGTAACTTAATTTTGTATAAAAATTTAGGGCTGTGTTAAATGTTAACGAACATGAATTAAGTTTCAGTGCCTGCTTCATTAAATATGTCCATTATGCGTAGTATATGAGTTAATACTCCCTTAAAAATGTAGCCGACTTACTTTATTGGCTATTACGATATTTTTAATAACCAAATAAAAACCATCTCTCTCAATTTTGCCACCGATTATTGTAACAATTGACTTCTGAGCAAAAGGCACTTGATGAGCACAGATTGAAAATAATTAAATCTTTAATGATGCCCTAAAAACGGACATTTGCACAAAAAGTTGCATTTAATAATATACGCTGTACACAGTAACAAACAACAATATAGCAAGTAGGAATACATAATTAGTTCTTGAACCAATGTTTCACAGTGCAGCTAGCATTTGTGCCAATAACATCAATCATAACCACAAATTACTTGTACCTACTTACATAATACAGTGTGCCATTCTGACATCTGTACAGTTCCCAGCAAAAAAAATGAGTTCAGTGCAACAACAAAAATCAGCAAAACACATTACTGTAAACATAGCTTCACCACGAGGAGAAACGCACTTCATACATGGCGGCCGACATATAAGAATAGTATATTTGTAATTTGTGAATCATCGTTATACTTCGCTTATCATATACTTGTTCATTCAATGTGTGTCCTAAGAACGAGGCATCCAGTTCTTTCGTATTCAGTCCTATACTACATTTAAAGTATGCAGGGTTTGTGAAAGTTTTGTAAACTTTTTTTTTTTTTGCTTTCGGTTATATATTAAGGGCTTAAAATATTCTTTCATACAAAAATACCTCATAAAATACTTCACGATATCCTTTAAAATACCTTACTACAATGGTAATACAAAATTGAATAGTTGTAAAACGAGCATAAAACCCCCTAAAGTCATACAGATAACAAAACCCCTGAGTATTATGAATTCTTTCTATGTAAACGCCATTAAAAGAGTAAAAATATAAAATAAACATAAAAACCTATTCTTACATAATTAACAAGTGGCTTAACTTCCCTTCAGCCCATTCTCTCTCTTCTCTCTGCTTCTCTGCCTGAAAGTAAGGAGTTACGTCCTAATATTTCGCTCGTTGCTATATTAAATAAAGAGGGCCAAGGTGGGCATAGTGGTTAGACTACTCGCCTCCAAACTTGGCGAACCGGATTTGAATCCAGGCGGGTCGCCCCCGGATTTTTGCAAGTGGGAATCGTGCCTGACCTCGCCGCTGGTCGATGGGTTTTCTCGGGGATCTCCGTTTCCCCCACCCTCTCATTCCGGTGCTGCTTTATGCTTCCCTCGTTCACCCTCATCGACTCTCAAGACCTCGATGTAAAGGGTCGCTCAAATCTCTTCACTACACTGTCTTGAAAAATGTCCAGAACATTTTCAAACAATTTCAGACGTCGCTGGAGCTTCGTGATGTCACATGCAGCATGCATGCTCCTTGCAGACTTTATAGGAAAGGGGTTTTCTCGTTGTTTCCTGTTTCTCCCTGCCCTTGCATTGCGTCACTGCCCCATATACACCCGTTTAAACGCTCATCGGCTCTTTAAGATGTCTTTGTTAAGGGCGTCCAAGTACAAAAAAATCATTTTACTATAATTGAGTGTATTTTGTAATTATCTGGTATAAATAATAATATAATAACACATAGTAAAATAATTGATTTTAAAAAAATTTACTTAATTTATGGGAACTTATATTATACATTTTGCCAAACAAATTTCAATAATATCATTTGGATAGGTACAAATTAATTGCTTATGTCAATAGAATAAGATCAAGAATTGCAATGTAATTTCTTTATGTGGTTCGTGCATAATTTTATTGTAAGGTTTGCAAAAAAAAAAAAAAAAAACTAAAGTCAAACTCTAATCGCAGACGAACAGAATGTCCGACTTTTACTACATTTCTTCTTGCCGCTCCAAAGCCTTAAAAATACTTCAGCTGAAATAAAACATTGTGCTCGTATATATTTAAACATTTTGAATGTCACTAAATTTATAAGTTTAAAAGGCTTAAAATTGTATTAAAAGTGAGGCGGAAATTATTTGTTTCACTTATTTTGCATTTAAATAATTAATAATACTTATTGTAAAACCATGAAATGTCGTCAAACCACAGAAAGTTTTCTTTGGCATTTAACAGCCTCAAGGGCTGCCCAAATATACCTACTTTAGACCCCTAACTTTTTCACCTTACCGTAATAGAAACCTTGCCTGGTAACACCTCATAGTATTTCTCCTGGGAAATTCTAAGAATGTTAACACTATTTATTAGTCTGAAACTTACAGTGTGTTAATTTACCAACCAAAGATATCATATCCTCTCCTGTGCCATTGTAAATTGTGGTACATAAGATCGCTAGCTCAAATTGCAACTGTTCAAAATTTCTGTGTTATTTTTCTGAATTTGATGATAAGCTTTCGCCAACAGTATTACGGCTGAGTTCTTATCAGCTTGAAAACATTTCGAAACAAGATGATTCGAAAGCACGTCTAAATATACTATTTAGATATAAGCCAACACTATCTTAACACTTTCCTATTTACTAAATGAGCTGCAATAACAATAATATATCTAGTAAACTTCTAAAAAATATTTGTAAAATCAGTATACTTTCTACTATATTCAACCGTTGGAAATTCAAATAAATGAGAGTCGCGTGGATTATAACTAATTCCAATGTATATCTCCCGAAAATGACCTAACACAGGAAATGTACTATGTACAGTTGTAAGTGTACGAAAAGTACGTTTTCAAGGTGACACCACAGGGGTATGGTATGGATGCAGGAATGTCCGGCAAGGAACAAAGAAAATCATGGCTGCTTGAAATCACCGTTTAATTGATATGTTCTCGTACAAACACCATGGACTCATTTGAACGAGTACGTATCGTATGTGTACAAGCTGTTTAATATCCTTGGAAAAGACGGGAAATACCATTGACTGCATGATATCCGTCGAAGTGCGCCACCTCTCGTCGAAATACTGTGACGAAGTCTGCCTTATCGCCGGCAAAGAACCGTGGGAAACCTCTGAGTCTACTTTAAAATATGTTAAACAGCTTGTATACGTACAATACGTAACTGTTCAAGTGAGTGTAAAGAGTTTGTACGAGAAATATCAATTAAACGGTGATTTCAAGTAGTCATGTTTGTGTTTGTTCCTTGCCGGACGTTCCTGCATCCATAACCCATGTCGTGTCACCTTTAAAATGGACTTGTCATACACTTTAAACTGTACATAGTACATTTCCTGTGTTGGGTCGTTTTCTGGAGATAAAAAATTCTTGTCATTTCTTATGAATCAGCCCTCGTATAATAAGAAGTTGATAGTAAAAATTTACTTCAAACAATTCGCAAGAAGAGCGAAACATAGTGAAACTCGTGATTGCAATATAGTGATACTTGAAATAGTTAGCTGCCCTTTGCTAGTATGGCAAGCGAGAACCAGTAATAAAATTTACATAGCATATTCTAAATCAATTAGGATGAGGACAGCTATTTCCACGTTGACGCATACCATCCCAAAATGTTAAATAATTGTAATTAAGCAAAATTTAAATAGAATTTTACACCTATCATTTTTATGTACCAAGGACATTGTGTAAAATACTATTGAAAGTGTGGTAAAAGGTTAAATGTCAAGTTAATACTTCATGTGACATTTAAAACTTTTACTACCTTATACGAAAGTAAAATTGAGTTAAGGTTCCGGTTAGTTTCCCCTAGTCTTTGATGCACGTGTGTTTGTGTCGGTTACAGTCTTGTCCATCATATTCTAGAGTATTTTTATGTTCAACAGATGATTTTCATTGGCTGGCATGTCGTTTTCTGTTGTACTTGCTGTCTCGCTACTGATTTTATGTCTTATATGTCTTACAATCATGGATAAAATAATTAACAGGCGTTATCTCTATTACTATTCTCTTTTTTCGCAATGCACTACACCGGCAACAGACGTGGTTATTGATTCAGTATAATATACCCGTGGCCAAACACGTATGTGTTCTCAATAGCGATTGCTGAGAATATTATACTGACGCAAGGGAAAGACCTTCCGTTAGCCATCGTACAAGTGTCATAAGACAGGACAATTTACTAAATGAATTAAAGCCTCATAATGGAACAAAATATTGTTATAAGACTTAATATAGTTGTATGTAAAAAAATTGTTGCAGATTTTGTCACCTAATATTTGTATCAAAATTTATGTGTACTAATGTTCTGTTTTATTTCGTTTTCCAAATGAACAGAGACAAAATTCGCAGATTACGATACTGAAACACTAAAATGAATGAGGTATAACAATTTCATCATAATTCAGAACACCAGTTTTGATAACTTATCATTTGAGTTATTTCGCTTTTCCAATATTATGAATTCACGAGCACCAATTATAACTACCTCAAACCATCAGTAAATTCAAGGCGGGGCAGCTTTTGTTATTGATGGGTCTGATAATGTTATTATTTATCCTGATATTCCATTTACTGAAAGACATATTCTAGAAGACAAAAGGATGCTTCCGGGAGAAAGTATGTTTAATATTTTCATATTTTATTATCCTACTTTCAGAAAGAAAGAAAGGCTTATTAGATCACTTTCCTGTTTGTGTGGCTATGTTTGTGTATGTAGGTGGGTGTCTGAGTGTGTCTAGAATGTGTGTGTCCCCTCTTTTCAATTTTTGATAGCGTGTACAGAATTTCACCGAACTCGATACACATATAGTACATATTAAGGACATTCCGCTTTTATAGTTTCCGAACAAATTACTTGCTTTCAAAATGGTGGGCATTAGAAAATCAAGGGCGAAGTCATATCTCGAGAATTATTCAAACAATTGAAACCAAATGTTGTTTATTAACAGCTCACGGTGTAGTATTAAATTTAAAAATATGTACTTTTGTTATTCCTTCATTTTGGAAATCATGCTTTTACATTATATCTCAAAATCTACTTAACATATTCTCACCAAACTTGGTACGTTTGTAATACTATGATAGGCCATGTAAACGTATAGAGTTCAATTAAATGAAGTACTGATTTTAAAAATGGCGGTTATATACTTAGTTTAGGTTTATTTCGCATAACTACCATACCATTAGACAATTTCGACCAAATTTCGTATGCTGACGTAATATATTATAAGTATCTTATATGCCTAGATATTATCACTTTAGTCAGCCATTTTGTAAGAGAGTGCCACATGAAAGAATAAAGTTTTAATGTCATATCTCGGGAAACATTTGGCCGATTTCTATCGAATACGGCAAACAAGTAGTAATTCGGTAGTTAATGTAAACTAGTCAGTTTTAAGCAGGTCAGACACTTATTTTAAAATTGTAGCAGTAAAGGTAATTTAGCTTTGTATGTGATATCGTTAAACCATGTAATTAATTCCAATATTATATTCGTGAGTTGGCAGTACTTTATCAAATATGCCCACACAAATCCTCTTTTGTCAACTATTTTGCAAGATAGCATCACATGGCATATTAAATTTTGTCATGTCTCTGTAAAAAAAACTACAAAGTGCAGCGATCAGACCACATACCTCCCACCAAGGTGAACTGGGTTCGAGTCCCGGCGGGGCCAACCAGACTTTTTCATGTGGGACACGTGACAGACGTTTCCGAATTGTTTCCTTGGAGCAACCCTCCTGTTTCTCCAGCCCTTGCATTTCGCCGCAGGTTTTTCCCGCTCTGAGAGGAAGTTTTGTTTCATCTAACAAAATATTTGTTTGTATAGGGTAAAATATATATTTCGTTTCCCAAAGAAAATATTTTGTTGACGAGATAAATCTTGAAAAGCTAAGAAATTATTAATGTGGTTCATCTAATAAAATGCACTATTGAAATACGCAAAACCTCTGTGTTGGGCCAAAATAAATCAGACTGCCAACAAAATATTTAGTCTAATCAACTGTATATATTTTGTTTGGCCACTCACTTGATTGCCATCCAGAGCTTGTTTGTGTTTTTGGTGACAATTAGGGTATTTATAGGCCGTTCACGATCAAGTGAGTACTTCTGAAAGCACTGTTGAAGTTCTACGTTCTTTCCCATTATGTATCCTTCCACCAAATGTAAACAAACATTCCCATGTGACTGCCATGTGATTGCCACATTATAATAAACTCAATGTTTACATTTCAGGACTGCTAAATGTAACATGTATAATAGTATACATAAAACATGAAACATATATGAGTATATAAGTATGTGTATATATATGCATATAAGTATGTATACATATAGCAAAATATACAATATATATAAAATATGTAACATATATAATCGTTTGGGTCATGTCAAAGCTCCGATAGACATTACACAACAAACAATTGAATAATGAACGCCCTAGCGATGAAGTCATGGAAACCGTGAAATAGCAAACATTAACCTTGGGCGGTAAACAAGAACCAACACAACACGTTAAAAAAGGACACAGAATAGTTAAGCCGAAAAATAATTCGGAAGGGCAGCCAAATCTCGATTTTGAAATAGACTAGCACTGCACACCCAAGGCACAACACCACTTGTCACACAAATTACCAAACATTTAATAATTGTACTGCAAACTGAACGTTTCCCACGACTCACTGTTTTTTAAGTGCCCCCATCGCTCTATAGTGTGAATAGTAAAACATCAGCTCGAAAATATGGTGGCTGTGTTTGGCCTCAGCTGATCGAAGTGAAGTGCAACCAAGCCTTCAGGAAATTCGCGATTGATTAGACAATGACGTAATTGAACCAAACAAATCCTCTTTCATTCCTCCAATCTTTTTTTTTTTGGTACCGAAGGCGAAGCATCGCCGTTTAGTGGTGGATTACAGACTCCTAAATACGCAGGTAGATATTTAAATTGCACCATTACTAAATTTTAATTCAGCATTTCACTGGTTCAGCAAAGCTAAATATTTTAGCGTTTTCGATTTAAATTCGGCTTACTGCCAGATTCCTCTGACGAAGGAATCTAAATATGTCACTGGATTTGTGTACTGTGGAGCTAGTTCCAGTACAAGGTCGTGACTTTTGGTTTGGCTACAGGAGCCCAAGTACTCACACGTCTCCTTGATCAGGTGTTGGATGTAGTTAAGTTTAAGTAGGTGTTTAATTATTTAGATGACTTCGCAGTATATTCTGAGGATTTTGACCAACGTGTTGCCCATTTGAAAGAAGTCTCGGTAAGATTGTGTAAGGCAGGTCTTACGGCTAACCTCAAAAAGGTGAAATTTACAATTAAGGAAATATCTTTTCTGCGACATTTAATTTCTGAAAAGGGTGTCTCTATTGATCCAGGTAGAGCAAATTCAATCAGAAATTTCCCCCCACCCAAAGACACAAAAGGCGTTTCACGTTTCATTGGCATGGTACATTTTTACACTAAATTCATCCCTAAATTTGCTGAACACGCTGTGCTTCGGAATTCGCTGAGGAATAAGGAAGCAAAATATGATTGGGGTAAAGAACAGCATGAAGCATTTAAATTTTTTAAACAGGCTATTGCTAGTCCCCCTGTGTTTAGGACTGCTGATTTTTCTAAGCCATTTGTTCTGCAAATGGATGCCTCAAGTACAGCACTGGATGCTGTGATATCTCAATAAATAGATGGTCAGAGGCAGCCCATTGCATTTGCTTCCAATTCCCTGACTCACCAGGAGCGTAAACCTCATCATTGTATGAATTAGAGTGTTTGGCAGTTGTGTTTGGAATTGGTAAATGTAAGCAATTTTTGGAATAAAATGAATTTCTACTCAAAACAGCCAATCAGGCAATGTTAATGGTTATTCGATCATACCAAACAGTTAGGAAAATTAGTTCTCTGTATAGTAAAAATTTCGTCTCTTAAGTTAAAATGTTCAACATATCCGAGGAACACTAAACATTGTAGCTGATGCCTTGTCAGATATGTTCGAGAACCACCATGAGGAAACCATTTCTGAACAGGAAACAAGCATTTGTAGTGTGTTTCTAACAGACTTTCCTTTAACATTTCCATATATTGAGACCAACCAGAAGGCAGACCTTTTATCAATGGTATTATTGATGAGGTACAGATGGGTGCTGCACCAAAACAGTACAAAATTTTCAAAAGGGGTCTTGCATTGCAAATATTGTTCTTCCAGGCAGCACAAAATCGTTAAGCCTCGGATTATACACAATATGATATTTCAATATTTCCATTTATCCCCTTTAGGGACCCATCTAGGGATTTACAAGACCATAAATGCAATTAGATGAACATTTATCTGGAAATACATATATCATAGACATCTCAGAAAGTGTAAAAATCTGTTAGTTTTGTACCTGAAATAAACCTGCACCGGATACTATGTTAGGATTACTTTTTTTCTGACGTTGCAGATCATCCATTACAGAAAATTCTTGTGGATTTCGTTGGGTATTTGCCTCGTTCTAAGTCAGGCAATACGATGCTGTTGGTATGTAAAGACGCCTTTATTAAGTTTGTGAGATAAATTCCATTGTGTAAGTCCACTTCAGGTACTACTGTTTTGTAGCATTAAAAAACTACATTTCCAGAATTTCTGGGATTTTTTCCATCATTGTATCAGATAATAGTCCACAATCCAAGTCCAGGTCATTCATGAACATGTGTTTCAGTCATGGCATTCAGCACGTTACCACCACACCCTACTATCCACAACTGTCCCATGTGGAGAGGTTCAAGAGGAATCTCAGTTCGGCTCTCATTGCATTTCATACGGACAGCCAGGATAGGTGGGACCAAAATGTTGAATGACTACAAATAGCTTTAATTTATGCACGCCATAAGGGAAATAATTCCACTCCCTTTGAACTCATGTTCACCTACAAGTCCAACACACCTCTGTCTAATCTCTGTTCACTCGCTGATCTTCTAACTGATGATCCCAAAAACATCAGGGAGATCTAGAAAAGGGCAAGACTGAAATTTAACCTGGTTTACGAGAAATAAAAGAGAGAGTACGATAAGGATCTCAGAGATAATACATTTAAAGTGCGAGAATTCGTCATGTGCAAAGCACATGAGCTGAGCAAAGCCGGTGACAAAAAAAGCAGCTATGCTGAGTTATCGGTGGAAAGACTCTTATCAGGTACAAAGATTCCTCACTCCTGTTATGGTGGCACTTTGTGAACCATCTAATGGTCAGTTCATAGCACTAGCCCACATATCGCAACTTAAGAAAAGTGCACCTAACATCCAATAAGTGAGTGTGCAGGGGCCCAATTAAAGGTATGCATAGTAAGCGTGTTTCAGGTCGACTGATCACCCACCTGGACAGGTATTTTCTGGACACATGTATAAGTTTGATAGTCACCAAAGAAAATATAAGGTTAACTATCCTTTGTAGCTGAAACTTTTCAGCTGTTAATATGAAAAATCCATTGTATTAGTTATAAGTTTTGTATATACTGTTTTCTTATTTTAAGTGTACACTTAGGAAAAATTTAATCTAAGAATATAACCTTAGACACAACTTAATATAATAATACCACATTGATTTGTTAATTTAAGGTGATTTTTTCCTATGCCTGTACAGTCTAATATTATTTTCTAGTGTATAACTGTCCAGGATTGTTTATCTGTGTCTTTTGTTGTTTCATACTGTTGCCTTATTATTTTTTAGATATTCATGTGTACTATTAGTGCATGGGTTTGGAGATGATTGTTTTAGTCGTAGTTTAATTCTCCTGACCAAGGCCAAGTGTAAATGCACATGCAAGTGGATAGGAATGTAGTTCTGCAAAGAAAGATTTCGGAAAGAAAATACCAGTGTCCACTTTTAGGCGAAGGGGTGTCTGTGCCATTTAATCTTTTTTTAAATTTATTGGGCACAATTTTTTTGCAGACTAGAGTATATTTTGAAATGTTGATTATTTTATATGCTTAGTAATTTACATAGGGACTAGACGAATATTCATTTACCTTTATATATTCTATTTAGATCAGTAATGAATCTCTTAAAGTTTCTATATTTAGGTCTTATATGCACACATGGGAAATCAATTCAGTTAGTTTTTGATGTTGTTCTAATTCCTAGCTAAACAAAAGATAATAAGTAGCATGCAGTAAATAAAAGATTTTCATTACACACAATTTCAGTATTGAATGTAATTGATATACACTTTTGAGGTAAATTTAATGGATTTAATTCGTCGGGAATATTATTGTTGACCAGCTGAATATATATTTGTTATTTTAGAATAATTGGAATTTTGTAAGGTTCATTTAAATTTGGACTTACTTGAACTTAGTCTTTTTCAACCAAGTGCAGGGTATTCTAACTTAGTGGTTTGCTAATTACTCACTTATTTTTGTGAGAAGCATACGAATTCTCTTAACCTCTTGGCCAACATCCAGGCAAGAGAGAGACCTCCGATATGCTTAGACGCAGAGCATCCGAGCAGGCCTCGGAGGCTCTTCCATGGTGTTAGACTAACCATCGACTGTTGTCATATCCGTTTATGTCACATTTAGGCCTTCAATTTCATGCTGCACAAAGCTCGGCAAGAGCTGCTTCAGTACAGAGTTAAGTATAAAAAAATTTAAAGCTTTAGTTATTTTCTGTAAATTTAAGGAAAGGGTTAAGTGAGGTTAGGTGCTGTCATTTAAGAAGAATGGATGCTCAGTGGCATGTAGTCAATTTTTTTTACAGGGTAAGCAATTTCTATTAACAAATGTTACCTCCAACTTTGCTTACCCTCCACATGTATTTACCATTTTATAATACCTTACATTAGTTATAAAAATGGAAACGAAACAAGTAATAATAGTTAAACTGAATATTATTTATAAAGCATATTACACAGTGTAAGAAAACTCCTGTTTCCGAACACTTTCATCCACATTCCAAGGAAAAATATAGTACTGGAGGATGCAAACAGAACGACTGCCTACCGTGCCATAGGAACGTGGTTGTTGATGGAGGCGCTCGAACGTACGGCATGTTGTTGCTTGCGAGGTCGATTCATCGCTAGTCGTTATCTTTTGTGCAAATAAATATTAGACAGCAGCACTATGTGTGTACATTACGGGAGTTAAAAATCTCTGTTTCTCGAATCGGAAATGGGAAACTCAGAATTAAATGTTTTTAAAGTTAATGTGAAAACTATATGGAGTCAAACATTTCCGACATGTATAGGGTAAGCATTGCCTACCTTGAAACTATGGAATAAATGCAACTGTAGATGCTGCTTCTTCGGTGCCTGGAGCACGAGTGACGATGGGATGGAGGGGAGCAGCAGAGGTGCTGTGGTAGTGTTACCGCCTCCTTTTCTCTCCTTCCCCTGGAGGTGTGCTGTGATTTGCCAGTTGATTCTTGTAGCAAGAATGGCACAAGGGATATTTCAGGATAGTAGATTTTGCTTCTTCGGTATCATGCGAACGACTGAGTTCTGATGATGAATGAGGGGGAAAGGAGGAGGGTGTCGGGAGCAACAGAGGTGTTAACTGTTTGGTGTCTCGCAGTTAAATGACCTCTGACGGTGGGTGTGGAGAATGGGGAAAAGTGCCAAGAGCTGCATGTTCACTGTTTGGTGTCTGGTGGATGACTCATGATGATGAACACAATATTTTAAAAGAGGTACCACAAAAAATGTTAGTAAAAATTAAATTAATTATCAGAAACGTATGTGCAACTGGACAGTAATACAATTAGGAATATAATTGAAATAACTTCTGTATGCTTTCATAAAAAAAATTTAATTATAAAACTTGAAAGTTAAAAAATTTAGGTTGCAATACATGAGTGCGCATAAGGTAAATTGCTTGTAGAATAAATTAAAGTAAAAAAAACATACATGATTATTTAAATAGTTTAAACATTGTGTTGGGGAGAGAGGATCATAGCTATCATCTGGTACGGCCACTTTGCTGCATTGGCCCAGCCTAGATGCGAGACAGCACAGTCATGTGGCGGACAGTGGAGGTAATCATCTTCAGGCGCGACATACTAGTCCAGCTACCTTCTAACGGCGTGTGTTGGCTTAGGCTGTGCTTGCATGCTACGACTCTACTATAACACATTATTACACATGATTTTGACAAGTGGGAACAGTCTTTTCTAAAAGTCTTCGCTTACACAATGTGGCAAAACATGATTGAACAGTCTTTATTCAAATAATAAGATGTAAAATAATAGTTTATTGAAATGTTGGTAAAACATGAAGGAACCATCTTCATTTATTAAACCTTAAAAATTAATATATCTCTAATATGTTACTTAACTGAAATAGTTTAGAAAATATAAAGGGACATTCTCTCTTTCTCTCTCTTTTTTTTTTTAGTATTTGCTTACACTAGGTGAGAAATATTATAAGAGTTGCTTTAAAAAATACTTTTTTGAAATGGTGTCCCGGTACACCTGACAAGTAGCACGAGTGCCTGCTTAACACAATTCATTAAAATATAATTTAAATTAGTATGTTATATTACGTAACATTAACTTATGCAAAACTGTGGAATATTTTAACACGTAATTATATTTTACTGAATCTGATGGAAAACACAAAGTAATATGTCAAACACATTTCACTAACAACAGATTCTTTTTACATACCGAATATTCATTTACTCTAATATACTACTACAAGACATTTAATTAAAGAATAGGGATTACATGCAGAAGCATTTGATATGCATAATTTTATATGTTTAGATAGTTGAGCAGTATAAAAAATGAGGTGATAAGACCGGGCAACAGGCGATCGGTGTAGGACAATTTGTCTGGAGGGTATGGGCGATCGGATTTATACATAATGACAAATAAAATCTCAGTTCAGTCTGCAATGGGGAATGGTAGGGTGCAGGCATGTAATTAGTATCTAGGTACTTGCGCAATTGGTAGTTATTGACTTATCATTCGTCACAGAGCTCAGTTGACTGCCAGACACCAAAAACAGTCAACACATATGCAGCTCCGGACACCCCCACCCCCCCCCTCAAAATTCACAACTTACACAACAATCACAGCTCAGTCATTCGCCAGACACCGAAGAAGCAGCAACTACTCTCTCCAAATGACAGAACCTAACCTCATTTCCAGTTTCCTCACTTAACCATTTCCTTAAAATTACAGAACATTACCAAACTTTCTAACCCTTTAAACTTAACCATTACAATGTTTAACCGTTTTCCACCCTTTTAACAATTTTTTATAAAATATCACAAAATATTTTAACACTTTTAAAACCTTTTTAAACCGTTTTAAAATATAACCTCAAAATTATGAAATGGCACTTGTGCCATTCTTGCGCTTTGCATCTCGGAACTCGCAGCTTCTCAATACTACTAATATAATATTTTTTTTATTCGTGATATTTAAATACAAATAAAAAACTAAAAATCAGCAAATTCTTAAAATATTTACGTTTCAAAATAATTTTACAGCTTCACTTGACCATTTCATGAATTAAGTGGTGAGGCCAATGTCAATGTTAATTTCACATGTGGGGGA
This sequence comes from Dryococelus australis, assembly GCA_029891345.1. Classification (NCBI taxonomy): domain Eukaryota; kingdom Metazoa; phylum Arthropoda; class Insecta; order Phasmatodea; family Phasmatidae; genus Dryococelus; species Dryococelus australis. The sequence goes on from JARBHB010000024.1 coordinate 15,663, forward strand.
AGAATGCACAATCTGCATACAAATAGACCTCAAGCAAGGCACTTGAAAGTGCTCCGCTTACAGTGGAACATCCTATAGTATATTAGTTCCTCAGACATTCGCAGTTTCCAAAATTAAAATCTTAAGCAGTTAATAGCAGATTTTGTGAATAAGCTGTAGACTCACAAAAATGTATAGTATAGAAGAAGTTAAGCCAAAAGAAAGACAAATTACGAGTAAATTGTTTGTATTCAACATGGAAATAAGTGTATATTTAGTCACATTTTTCTTTTGTTATTTGCTTTTATCAGCAGGCACTTTAAATAATTTTTAAGGTTCGTACTTCTGAATCGAAACAAAAACCCGCTTTCTATTTGATACAGCTATGCAGTTTTATGATTGGGTGAACTTAATGCTTTGGAACTTGTGTTTCTGGTCTCCTAAATTTCCCACTGTGTATCTTGAGAAGTATCAAATAGATTGCAAACGCTTTGCTGAGGCCAAGGCAATGAAAATGTTTTAAATTTATATTACTTGAGGCTGAGGGACCCGCCTAACTCGCCCTTGAACTCCATTGCAGAGTGTTTGAAGTTCAGAATATTTTTCGAAACTATCAAACGGGCTTCCAATGTACTGTTTTTCGAAAATAACACACACTTCAGATTACGCGTGTCCATTACTTTCATGACACCGTACACATTAGAAACGCCATTTCAGAGCACGCTAACATAGTACAATACAGCCGTCTCTCAGAGTCCCTTAAGTCTCGAAATATACGCGTTGTATACACTCAGAAGTTCACGAGGGGCATGCACTGAGCCTTGCTGGATAATGTCCACCAGTAAACTGATAGGGTTGCCCTTAAGTCTCATAGGTACACGCTGCACGACGAGAACACTGCACGCCAGTTGAGAGCCTCTCGCGTAGTAGCAACGTAACCTTTATCGCTCCCTAGCTTACCGAACTCAAACGCGTTACTAACCTCCAGGTAGGCGGCGCCCTTAATGCTTATGTTTTTAATAACGTAAATCGCGTAAGGCAGCACACGTGAAGTAGTACAATAAACTTCTAATGGTAGAAATAAAATATAGGTTGTTCACGGTAAAGTCTGCACTTATGAGTCCCTATTAGCCTTTTTTTTTCCCCATCTATCACTTTTGAAAATATAAATTGCCATGTAAGTAAAAAACGCAGTGTATGTATTTCAGCGGACTCAAAAGTTATGTTTAAGACAACAATAAAATATATTAATTGACTATAATTCCAAATGAGAGGGCTTGAAGAAGTGCTCACTTAACTGTGAATAATCTGTAGCCACGGTTGTGACTGGAGTAGGCCAGCGGTGATCCAGACACTCTGTTGGACGCACAACAATCCGTCGCACATGTCAGTAGTTCGTCCGTCAGTTAGTCATCCGACTGTTTTTTCCATCCGTCAGTTTAAAGCGACTCACAACAATCCGTCGTCCATCAATCCTTCTGTTTGGAAAAATTTCAGTCTGACAACTTAACATTGTGATTTTTTCTTAGTTGGAGGTATACTTTTGTTGGAAATACATTTCCAAGAAAGAAAAATTTTGGTGAAATAATGTTTTTACATTATAAGAATTAATACTGAATTGTTGGTTACATTTTAAATTCCTGAATTCACCTTCAAAGATAGATAAACACATATCCACCGCCTCGGATTTTATTTCTAAGTGCGTATTCGCATCTACGGAATGTCGTCAGAAGGCGGTGGCCCATCCGCCCGTACGTCGAAAGTTAAAGTTTGAGAAATATTCAACGGATTGATGGCTAAAAAATAAATTCCCTGTGATTGGTTGAAGATCACGAGATCGCTGGACTGATGGTTGTGAGTCCATCATTACGTTTCAGTAAGGTTATTATAAACAAGCAGCTAAGAATATGATTGTATAACACATTTCCAAGACAATGTTTTTCTGTTGCGTAATTCAACAAAATAATCTAATAAAATTTCGCAAATATCCGCGACTATCTTTTTTTTTTTTTTTTCAGGATGCTGAAAATCTACAGGAAAATACAAAAGTATGCACTGCTGACGATCTACTTTACAAAGTGTGAATGCATGATCGTGAGCGAAAACATCAGGAACCTGAACAAGCTTCTCTCTGTTCAAGAAAAAAAGAGATGTTCGCAGCAGACGCAGGAGTGATAAACTGGGGAAAATATCTTACAACAACTGGCATAAACTCCAGGATATATCTTCTAAACGAGTCGCTAGACTCTTTAGAAGAGGCGCGGCTTCGCCACAGAAGGTAAGATGAACACTATGTTGCGGAAGGTAAAAAACAGCTGTGGAAAATTTTAGATTATTCTACATTAACCTAGGAAATAAAGTCGATCATTAAATACAACAAAATATATATTTTTTTATTTTATACTCCAAGAGACATAACATTAACTGAACATCTAATAATGTATATTCGGGATGAATGCTGAGTAAGGTAGAGCAGGAGTAAGCTACACGATTCGAATTTGGGAGAACACGGGTTCTATTACAGATCCGGCCATCATAGTTTTCGTTTCCTAGGATTTTCCGGAATCGCTGGAGGCGTGTGTTTTAACAAGGAGAGTCACAATTATATTTTTTATATTAACATCAACAGTTTCTTGCAGAGGTGATCTTAATACAGCCCTTGCTGTTTCTCTCCTAATTAGTGAAAAATAATTAAATGTCGCTATTCAGGAACACTCAAACAAACGCCAGATATATAATCAATAAAGATAATTTTGGGAGAAACCTTGTCACTTGGTTACAGAAGCAGAAATGTTCGATTACTGGATATATTTAATTATTTTATTCAGTTTGTGTCTGGAAATTGAACTACAGATACTTCGGCAGCAACGCAAACTAATTTGCTAGCAATGGTCCATGTGTTTAGATATTTCTCCTTGTACTGTATCTGTTGGCTATCTTTATAGGTACGCAATATCTGAAGCATAAAAACATAATAAAATGAGCTGTAGAACACGTTAATAATCATTAACTGTAATTAATAATCATACATGTACTGCCCTATGTATAAACTAGTTGGATATATTTATTATTATTACTATGTCATAATTGGTGGGAAAGTTAAGGATCCCGCCTTCTTCTACACTTACTCAAATACATCAATGTGTAACAAACATGTCGTTGCACAATTAGGCTATATATCATAAACCACGAAGATATACTATAAAAATCGCATGTAAAGTTTTTCTAAAAACCATTAAAAGTAAGTTGAGAGCAAATTTTGCTATTCCTTTTGGCAAACTTTAACTCAAAAAATTAAAATAAGTCATATTAATAATAATTAATTTTAAATCACATAGAAGAGATATGTCATCTGTAGAATATACATCTATTTACGCTCTTTAGCTCAATATCGGACTAAACATGTGAGTATGAGTTGAGAGATTTGGGTGGCTCTTAACAAAAGGTCTAAAGAGCCGATGATGGTGAAATCAGGTGAGAAAGGGGCAGCGCCAAAATGCAAGGGCGGGGGAACATGAGATCCTTAAGAAAACCAGCAAACCAGTGCCATTGTCTTGCACAAGAAACATGTGAAAAACCATTGAGTATACGAAGGATAAACAAAAATCACGATAAAAATAAGAGAAAGGAAAAATCACGTTAGCCTAACAGGGAGAAAACATTTAATAAGTTAATTCGTTCAGAACATATACAGAATAAAAATGCCATTGTCTTAGGCCTCTGGAATGACTCGTTGCAATTATCACGGAGAACAAGAGTGGCATTGTAGACACAGGTACGGGCATGGAAGTGATCGTCAGATGTTTAAGTTTACGAAGGTCCTAAATGCCTAAGACCGCTTGTAGCAAGTGAGGATGGATGGAACATAACGATGGCATGATGAAAGCTAAACCAAATTCCAATTGCATTTAATAATGTTACAACGTTATAGAAAACACAATATTTAACAGTAGAATATAATTACTTTGTAAAATTTAAATTTGGAATACAATTATTGTCTAATGAGTGGACCCAGGGCGAGTGAACACTCACCGAGTGACGGACTTTCCACCTGGGACCCGTAGGTGTACGTCATCCCTGAACACGACATGAAGTGAGGGCCTAGGATGGAGCAGCGCTGGATTGCAAGGGCGGGGGAATCTGGAGAACCCCGAGTAAACTCGCGGCAAGCGGTATCGTCCAGCACGATTCCCACATGCGAAACCGCCGGGGATCAAGCCCGGATCGCAGTGGTGGGACGCGAGTGCGTTAGCCATTGCGACACCGCTGTCCTTATTGTCTAAAATCATACAGTAAAATTCTTAGATTGTGCTCTCGTACATATCATCTGACACGCACAGAATTTTTGAACTAACATTGAGGTGCAGGTATTTTTTAAGTTTAATGGCAATGGTGTGGCAAATCTGAAATCAGATTTTGATTGAATGTCTATTGTTTGCAATGACTACGAAAATAGTTACGAAATAAACGAAGAACTCAATTTATGGGTTATGAACACAAATGCAATAAAAGTGAGACAATATAAATGAACATACGTATGGAACAAGAGACAACGATCCAGTTAGACAAACATCGAAACAAAAACAAAGAAGACAGCACAATTGTGGTATACGAAAACTGCAAAAACTACTAGCGGAACAGACAATGCATTAAGTAAAAAAAATAGTAGCATAAAAGAGTCAACAAAGTATAGTTATAAATTTTTTAATGGATCCAAAAAAATTAAATCCAGTCAGGCAACGAACACCATAAAACACTTTGGACAGCTCAAGTATAAAAACACACATGGCAAAATAAATAGTAACTAAATAAAAACATCGAAGATAAGGAAATCTGTCTACATTAAGTCAACAAGGAGACATGCTTGGACAAGGGGAATATCATAAGAGCGCAATGACTATTCACACCTCCACCATTGGCCACACAGCCAGTCCAATCAGAGAGAAGCCAGCCTCCTATTGAGACGCACACAGAGCCAATCAGAAACCACTTTTATAGGTCCTCCAATCAGACAGCATCTTCCTTCTTATTGGTCACGCACATATGAGTCGCCATATACTATAAATATATCACAATTTATTCGTATCACCTGAAGACACTTCCCTCTTCAAGCAATTCTGCTGCTGAGCGGATGCTCTCCCCTGTAGGCGAGCAAATGTCCGCTCGCTGTGGGTGGCTGGGTTTGAAAGGGAAAATCTTTTCGTAGTCATTGTAGGTAATGGAGATCCAATCAAAATCCGTATTCAAATGTAGTTTAGTGTATGTATTGTGGTGGACCTCCGCTAACCGACCTACAAGAGCAACTGGAATTAGGAAGGGATGGGAAACATTAATTCCAAAACGTTTAATCTAAACCAGGAAGAGGTAATCTCACAATGTTATTTTGCTTTCCCAGGTTGGTGGAGCATAAATGCAAATGACGAAGACAAATTCCAAAGTAATTTTGGCAGTAAAACTTTGTTTCTTTTAAGAATGCCATTAAATTACTTTTACAAAAGTAAAACATATTTTATTAAATTTAACTAACTGACAAACAACATATACAACTCTACAACAACTCACATATAATTGTTTACGATTTCCATTTAAACAGGCTGTAGACGAGAAACTCCCACAACCACACAATCTAGTTCGCAGCATCTGTACTGGAGCCTAGGGCACTTCCCTTAACTCACACCTAGAGGTTTTGGTAGTGCTCACTGGTGTAACTATCACACATTCACTCTACAGTTCTAAAGCCGAGGATACTTACCTTACCTGATCCCCGACGGAGTCGGTATTGCTTCGCCACAGTACCACACTTACATATCAGGGCAGAGTCGGGGATATCCTCCCCACCAGGACACCTTGCGATGCTGGTAGATCTCTAGATCTCGCCTGATCACTTACTCTCTCACACCTCCCAGTCTACAACAACAATCATCCAAGATAAGAATGTTGTTTTCAGCTTCCTTGTACGCTACTCCTCTCCCTCACAATATCATCTCATAAGATGCCCAGTCTTCCCTTATCTCACTTGGAGCGTATGAGCGTATTTCCTGCAATATATATTTATAGTACATTCACGATTACTTTCAACTTTTTTGAAGCCCTGCTTAAGTTTTACTTCCAGGATATTCCTCCTCCCCATGAAGACAAACATTGACTTCGTCTAGAAAATTACCCCAAACGAACAACGCACCACATTTGTGCGCACTTAGTGTAATAATATTTTATTTAAGAACTATTTCTTACTAGGCATTACTAACACAACTTCTTTCTCTCTGCTCTTATTCACATTTATTATAAACGAAATTCTAAAATTTATAGAGAGAATATAAGTAAAAGATTACTTAGCTAAAAATGAGGTACTTTTATTAAAACAGAATCATATTTCATGTGATACGTGACACATGGGGAGATTTTCCAGTGGTTTATTTCAGCAAGTGAGAAGAAGCCGCTTAACTTTATACGAAGGCAACTCCGGACACACGACTGACTCCACACGCATGTACGGACAAAAGTAAAAGTGACCAAATTTCTCTTAGAAAAATTAAGGCCCCCAACTTTGTCCAGAACGTTAATGTCTGAGTTCATACATTAACTTTAGTAGTGTCTCACACATGGCGTCCATAATACTGTGAAGTGTAATATCGGCGAAGTCTCCTCGTCCATCGCCTGCGCTGTCCCTCGCTACTGGCCGTGTCCACTGTCTCTCCCTCCTGCTCAGTTTGTAAATAATTCCCCCGAGCCGCCAAATCCCGCTTCGCCAGCGTGAGCTACTTCACAGCTATGTGAGCCCTCCGGTATGCATGTTAGTAACTACGACTGTTGAAGAATGCCTACACGCCTTAGGTATGGTTTATTATGTTTAGAGAAAGCACATACATGGGCTATAGCAGGGTTATCTGGTACTGTGGATGCACTCTGAAAGAGTAAGTTTCTAGTTGGACGAGCACAGTAAACCAGCGCAAAGCGGAGAGGGTGGTAACAAGAATATCTGTGCGACTGTCGTGGAAGATATTTATAGTGTATTCCTTTAACTGGATTAGGGCGGGAGAATGGATATTCAGTTGTTAGTTAGTAAAGATAGGCTTATGTGTGTTTGAAGTAAGGTCATATTAAATGAATAATCCCAGAGCGAAATCATTTTCAGTGAAATAAGTTTCTGTTTCTGTTTCTTCATTAGATGTAACTGAAATATTGCTAGTGTTGGAGTATCCATCTGGGCTTTCACCAGATACTCCTGTACCTTCCTGGTTTTGCTCAGTTTCTCCCCATTGACCAGTAGGAGTACTGTTTCCCTCCAATGTGTGGTCTTCGTAGCTACTGCAAACTGGAGCAGTGTTTTATGGGTCATGTGTGTAATGTACTGATCTTCGATATGGGTGGTTACATCGGAGTGGTTATTGAAATACGTACGGTTGTTGACATGGACTGACGATCGGTGCCTGTGTTTGTACCATGAGGTTGTTAGAAGCCAAATTTAACGAAGTTGGATGTTGTGATTTTTAGGATTATTCCACTAGAGATTGCATATGTCCACTCAATTGCATCTTTTCCTGTAGCGGAATGTGTTTCAACATTGGAAGTATGGACTGAAAAATGTCCATATCGTCACTGTTTTAATCTTCTGTAGGTTCCCTAAATGACTGAAAATTGTCTAGGTATGCTTCTAACTTATTATCAAGTCCCCTCCTCTTTCTTCTGTGAACGGTTCTATTGAAAACTGCAGGTGTCACTTTTATTTGTTCCTGGAGATCCATTTCTTCAGTTACTGATTGAGGGTGAGAATCACCGCCGTCTTCAGAAACATCGTTATCAATAATTTTGCTGTTGTTTTCGGCCCTGTGAAAGGAAGACTCGGTTGTTAGTGGAGCAACAACTACATTAACAAATTCAATATTGTTGGCATACATGTATGTTTTCATGACTTTCCGGGCTTAGGCAGACTTCGTTCTCTTCGCACGCAGGTAGCGAACGTAGGATTCCCTTATGTTTCTCCACTTCACTTGCAGGTCTTAGCCTGAAAGAAACAAAAAAAAAAACAATGATATAGAATTAAAAATAATAATCCCTTTTCATGGCATCGTACAAACGTGCCATGCGAATGTTAAGCTACGGCCCCATTTGTGCCATTTCGCATTACGGCCTAAGAAATTGTACAAAAAGTAAGACAATATACTTAAATATAACACACTTTGTACAAAAAAAGTTTGAGTTTTTTAAATGTATACTTTTACAATGCATTCTGCCTGTAGTTGAAACAATCTTATTTTGCTATATAAAATATACCTGTTGCTAGGACCTGCTTTTGTTAGTTTTTTTTTATGTAACGAAAATATTAGCTAAACGTTTACGGTGTATTGATACAGTTTTGTTGTAGGTAGTTGGGATCGGGCTGTACATTTACAGACCTTCATAATATGTTCCGGGTTGGACTAACAAAAGCGAGCTTGATTGTTCCTAGTATATGCAAAATACTATGGATTGCTCTAAGCAGAGAAGTTTTTTCTGATTTTTTGCAGGAAAACTGGTTCAACACAGCCAACAATTTCCAAATAAGAGCACACTTTCCACATTCGCTGGGTGCGATTGATGGGAAGCACGTGCGCATAATCATACCAGAACATTCAGGATCACTGTTCTACAACTATAAGAACTATTTCTCATTAGTATTAATAGCTGTAGCAGACAATAACTACAAGTATATGCACGTTGATGTCGGAGGAATGGGGAATGCTGCTGACCCAACAGTATTCCAGGATTCTACCTTAGGTAACGCCCTACATGACGGCTCCTTAAACATTCCAAAGCCTGAAAAAGTTACCGAGGATTCAGGATATTTGCCGTTCGTTTCCGTCACAGACGAAGCTTTTGGAATATCAGTGAATTTGATGCGGCCATATCCCGAAAACAACATGAACAAATCACAAAAGATATTCAACTATCGGCTAAGTAGTGCTCGCAAATTCGTCGAGTGTACTTTTGGGATCTTCACAAATAAGTGGAAGATTTTTCATCTGCCAGTTATTTATTTGAGTGATAGGGATGGTGTTCGCTTTGAAGATACTCTACAAATAAGTTTATTGCGTGATTGTGATGGAAGAATACAGCAACACTTCTGACGCGGAAACAAAGCTCATATGCTTACAGAGATCAGTTTGCTAAATACTTTTTTAGCTGTTAAGGTGCGGTAGCCCGGCAGGATAGTAAGATTTAAAATACTCGAAAGTGACTAAACTGTAAACATGTTCACTCATAATTATGTTATGTGTGAAAGTAAACATATGTCCGTGAACACATAGAGGAAATGGTTTAGTAAGAGACTATTTAGATTAAACGTACTGTCAGTAATCGTCAAAACTTGAATACAAACTAATAAATGTAATCGTGTAAGTGAAACAGTCTTACAAAATTATCCTAGCAACTTTATTCTACTGTTTTAATTACTTGTTAGCATGTTTTCAAGAGGTAATGTGTACGAAAGCATGGTCTAAAATTTTAGCTACAAGGTTGCGCAGTGAATAGTTCCTTTTCCGTAAACATACAGCGCTTACGTAGAATATGAATATGTAATATATATGTTATAACAATAAATGAAATTGCTGCACTGTGTATTTTGCCATAAATATCTCGTAACATATTGCCTGGATAATTTACAATAATTTTTGACAGTTGTGTAAATACATGTTCTGCACGTCACATTCAACAAAATTTCAAGGTTATTGATGCAATAGTGTGTAAGATGAAAAGTAGTAGGAGCGTGCCGGTTTCACTTCATTTTTTTTAGACCTTGACTTTTAAGACGTAGTCCAATAATATTAACCTAAGGCCGAAATCACTGCGTATACCATTTCACCTTGCTCCAAAATCGCTCCAGACGATCCGCAATCTGCTCGCACTCGGCTCTGTATGCTCCAACCCCTTCACTTACCTAAACCCGAAAATCCTTCCCCCTCCCTTACACAAGCTGTGTTGCTAGTATTTTTTGGATTAATTGTACGCCTGCTTGATTTTTATGATTTTCGAAGTAGATAAATATAGTTACATGTAAACAAAACTTAAGTTCTTGTGAGATGAAAGAAGGTTTAATTGTGTAAGTTAGGAGATTAGATCAAAGAATTTTAGAAGGATCGAATCAACTGTTAAAAAGAGCATATCTTAACAAACATTCTTTTATTAAGGAGTTTTTATGTAATTAACATGTTTGATTGCTGTTTGTAGTATGGGATAGCACGATTTGAGTGTGATGGGTGTTTATTTTGATCTTAATGTGGTTTCATATGATGTTATATAGAAAATTAGAAAAACCACTTGGTAAGGCTTTTTTCTTTTTGTACATCATTATTCTTTAGAAAAATTATGTTTGATAATGTGTATTGAAAGACAGATGATGGAGATGTTCATTTGTGTTGTATAATTGTTTTTTTATTTAGTTGTAAAATATTAATTTTTGCATGTAAAGTTTGATGTTAGGGGTTTTGAAAGTTGGGTGTTATGTTGATAGTTATATAGTTTGAAGTGGTTTCATAATATGATCGTGACTGTTTTTGTATGTTTTGTTCATATGAGTTGTATGATATGTTGATATAGTTGTCTAGTATTTATTTTGCATGTAAAATTTTTATGGTATGGGGTTTTGTGGTTGTCTGGTATGATATGTGCAAATGAGTTGTGTAAGTGCGTGTGTTTTAGAGTGTAATTTGCTGGTTTTAGGTGAATTTTGTTTTGATCTGGGTTAATTTTGTTCATTAGGAGCAATTCTTGGGTGGAGTAGGATTTCCAATTGGAATAGGTTAGGTTTGTGTGTGTGTGAGTATGAGTGTGTGTTGTGAATTGGTGTCTGTAGCTTTATTATGTGGGAAATTATGAGTTAGTATGCTTATGAAATGGTTTTAGGTGTGTTTGAACTTGTAGTTTTGTTTGTTGTTGGGTTTTATGGGTGTGTGTTATGCTATTACATGATGAAATGGTTTATCAGAGTAATTTATTGAAATATTTCGTCTTTGGTTGTTGTTAGATGTTAAAATCGCCTACACGTTGAGCTGATAGGAATAAAGCAGGGACTGTTTTCGCTTGAAAATATCCTGTGGACAATAAGTTTATGGTAAGGTTTTAGTTTAAGCGGTCGTTCCTCGGGTGCAGACTTATGTCTTTCTACATGTAATGTGCATACTTGATAAGTATGTATAGTGAATGTTAACTTAGTGTAGGTGTAATATATTCCATACCTAAAAATAATTAAAAATAATACTAATTGCCAAAATCTGAAACAAACGAAAAGGTATATGACAGTGGAAGTTTGACTGATTTGCTGAGTGGATATATTACTTTGGTGAATGTTTAGTTGTTAATTATTCATGTGTGTACGTGAATACCTAGTAAATATTCATTGCATCTTCTTCAACAGTTGACATCGAAAATATAACATGTTAGTTGAGCAGTAGACACAGATCAGGTAATATGATAGACATTGAGCGCAAGTGAATGCTTAAGATAGTATTTAACAGAATTTTTTATAAATATTAAGTGATTCGGCTGGAAATCGATTTCGTTATTCAAATATATCATTACATTAACTACTATAAGCAAGAATATGAAGTAAAACAATTTTTTTTAATTCGGATATAAAATTATATTAGATGTTCTGACCGAGACTCGAACTTGATAAACCAAAACCGCTATTGCTTTAATTGCTCTAAGCAGGTGTCCAACTCACAAATAAATTTTAGTCAATATTGGAAATGAAATATTATTACGTGTCCTGACCGAGGATCGAACCCCAAATCCAATATTAAAATTACATTAAGTAAGTCTAGCACCTACCCAACTCACAACTAAAATTTGGTTAAAATCGGTAATGAAATAATATTATGTTGGTAAATATGTCCTTGATGAGTATGTATTTGGTGAGTTATTGACTAAATTTATAAATGGGCTTCAACACATAATTGACCTTGCATACCATGCTGGGTATCAGGTATGGTGTTTATGTTTATGAGTTTGATCATTATAGCTTCAATGGTTTGTAAATCATAACTATATTTACAAAAGAGCCTAACTCAAATTAAACTTTTATCAGGAAGGGTTTAGAGCCTAAATGTCCTTACCATTATGTTGTATGTCGGGTATGGTGTCTATGTTATGGATTTGATGAGCATAGCATCAATGGTTCGGAAAATGTAAGTACATTTATAAAAAAAGATTAACTCAATTTGACATTGTCAGAAGGGCCTCATGGCTTAAATGCTTTTACCGCCTTGATGGATATCGGATCTGGTGTCTATGTTATGAAATTGATCCCTATATAATTATGGTTAGGAAATAATATGTATATTTACAAAAGGAATTAATTTAAATTAAACTTTTGCCAGAAAGGGGTTAGTGCCTAAATGACCTTACCATTATTGCGTGTGTCGGGTGTGTTGTCTAGGTTATGAATTTGATTACCATAGCATTGTGTTTGATGCTCAGAGTGGTTACATATTATATTTAAAACTAAAATAAATATTACTTCTATGCATTCTAAAATCCAAGATGACGATGGTTATAGTTACATAATCATTTTTTTCTGGTGCATATTCTTATCTTTCTAATAAATACACTCTCTAGAAATGTTAGTCGATACACTTATTGGTAATAATTAATAACTCTACTTTTTAATCTAAAGACTTTTTATTTAAAAAAATACGTTTTGAGTATTTGACTGTTGTGACCCCATAAACTAAATCTCCTTTAAAATACTAGTTTGTGAATATATAGCTTCATACATGTATTATTGCCACTTTCAAAGTTTTATGAACATATTTTAATATAAATGAATTTTTTTTTTTTATAAATTACGATTTATTCATTTATTACACCTCCATTGTGAATGTGCGAGTTCCCAATTGTGTTTCTTTTTAATATATACATAATTTAAAATTCTGTTTCTACTAATGACTTGCTGGTCGAGTGGATAAAGGTGTGGTGCTATGGAGTCGGATTTCCCTGGTTCTAAACTAACTGAAAGCAAAGTTTTTTATAGTGTACTAATGCATTACATATCTGATTAACGTTGTCTTAAGCTTCCAGCCTATCTCCAGTGCTGCTAGCAGCAGATAATAGCATTAAACAAGATTGGCACCTGTAGGAAGAGCAACTCTCGCACTCTCTGGCAGGCGATGCGAGAACTTGTATGCTATCTAGCGGCCGATGACGGTATCAGGAGACATAAGCGCTCCTAGCGTTCACCTCTACAGTTTATATGGCAGCCGATGGCTACAGCAGTGCTGTCTAACATGCAAGTATGGAACTGAAGACAGCCTACCTCGCTGGGAACGAGTGTATGGTAGTTAGGGAGGGCTTAAGAAATCATAGTACAGCAGAGGAGAAGGTGGATTGATAGTCTGCCAGGTATCCAGAATAAATAACCGGGGGAGAAGAGAGCCCGATATCTCGCAGCAGGCATCCAATTAATCCCAAAAGTAATCACAATACAGCTTGTGTGGAGGAGGTGTGGGGGTTTAGGTATATGAAGGGATTGGAGCAAGCAGAGCCGAATGCGAAGCACATTGGGGAGCAGATTGCGGATGTGTGTGGAGCGATTGTGGAGAAAGTGAATTGGTATGCACAGTTATTTCGGCCTTACGTTAATCTTATGGGACTACATCTGAATGTTCAAGGTCAAGGCCTTAATAAAGTGAAGTGAAACCAGCACGCTCCTACTACTGTGAAACTGTGTCAAAATAACTATAATATAACATGTTCAACTTACATATATCTACCTTCTGCTTCGAGGTCGGTTCCTGAAAGTCTGGGTAAAGTGCTGGACAAACATGCGACCATTGAACCTTCTTGGTATCTCTACTTCTGTAGCCCTCAGGTGATGTATCTCAGAGGGAAGTATTACTTTTTATTTCATCAATAAAAAGTTCAGTGTTGAAGTCCATCTTGAATGTTGAAAACAAAACGCACGACACACACACAACGCACGACACACACAACGCACGACACACACAACGCACACACACGGGCGAACTATCACTCAATCTCCCGCGCGAATGAAACAACAATGTAATCTGTCTGTCTACTGGCCATAGAAAAGCGGATGGCAATACTGCGTGGCTGGCGCCTCGTCTTTCGTTATTCGTACGGCTGCATAAAAGCCACCATATACCGCCAGACACATAGCCTTGTCGTACGATAATTCTTGCCGGTGCGTTTTCTAGAGTAGCACGACACTTTTACGTGACGGAGCGGCAGGTGTTACACACGACAGTGCATAACTGGACCCGCTTGATCCTATTCACTTATAATACGCTTGACAATCTGCCGGACGTTTACGCACGACACGAATAGGAGGGGTAAAGGGTCCTAAGGGTCCTTTTATGCATCCGATTCGTGTCGTACGACAGCATACGGCAGGAAGTCGGACGAACCATAAGTACCTAGGCATAAATGAGAGCTTTTATGCACTGTCGTACGTAGCGTCTGCCGGACCGTTGTGAAAAACGTGTCATACTGTTGTAGAATACGGACCGACAAGAAACGTCGTAAGACTCGGTTAAATACATGGCGGTAAATGGGCGCCTTTATGCAGCCGGGAGAGTAGCTGCCGATCCGACACCAACATTGCTGGGCTACCAATCCCTATGCGTCACCAGTCTATTCGCGTGGAGGATGTCATCACGTTCTGTAGTGCAGTAGTGCTGTTTGTTACAGTGTTTAACATGGAAGAGTTTAGGACCGAACAACTTATATATGAAGTCTAGAAGAACATGTCACTATGGGATACGTCATCAGAGGAATATAAATACAGACAGCTAAATATAATGCAGTGGACCGAATTGTGTATATCATTTTACCCAAACTCCCAAGAACTGGCTGCTAAGGAGAAAGCTGTTATATGTACGAACCAAGTCATTGCCTATTTACTTATATATACATATATATGCATTTGAAGGTCTTTTATCCCTTTCATTCCGTGTGATGTTTATTGCTGTCCTCTAATCAAAAATTAATTGCATAGTTTAAAACATTGTGTAAGTTCGTATTATATGTTGGTTATATTCCGTACATTCTTTATCCTATGTGGACGGGATGTAATGATACTATTAATAGTAATAACAAAAATGAGAAAGTTGTTATTGTACTCAATATGTATGTATATATGTGTTTATATATATATATGTTTATATAAACACATACACGTGAAAGGCAAAGTATTGCGATACAAAATTAACAGAATATAATCACCACATCACCCACAATATTGTTGACAAAAATAAGTAACCTTATATTTTATATGTTCTATTAGAGATATACAGTGATAGTTGTCATTACTGTTCATCGTATTAATAATGTTTATGCTATTAATTTAAATACAGACCTTTTAATGTACGCTGTTGGTTTACTTATAAACAGTTATTTCGAAATCAAGTTACAAACACTTAGTTCTGTGTAAAACCACGACTGTATTAAATCTTGCTGTATTGCCAAGAAACCGCACCTTCACTGCTGCTAAAGTTTGTTGTAAATAGATCTCTGTAAACATATGCTACTTTGTTCCCTCGTCGCAAGAGGTGGTGTGTTTCTTCAACACTGCCTTACAACCCGACAACTTCTAATATATCTTTGAAGCGTGCACCATCCCTCTCACGAACATAGTTGTGCAAAGCCCGTACAGATTTAATTACAGCCACACAACTTGTGTATTTTGAATTCATTGGACTATGTAAAATACTTCACTTGTTCGTGAGCATCCCGATAGTACACCTAACAAAACTTCGAGCCGTACATAGCCGACAATTGAGGATTCTTTGTGAGTCTGTCAAGTGGTACCCTGGATATGGCCGCATCACGTTCACTGAGATTCCAAAAGATTCGTCAGCTACAAATACATACGGCAAAGGCCCTTACGCGTTTGTACTGTCTCCGGTTTTGCAATGTTTAATGACCCAACTTGTAACGCCTTGCCAGAGGTCAAATCTGGAAAAATGGTAGAATCTGCAGCCACTGTATGCACAGGCCATCTCCTTTTCTGTCTATTCGGATTCATTTGCTTATACGCAGCATACAGTATTATAGGATCCATACCTGATGAGTGTTTTGTCAGCACTGCTACAAGTTGTTCATTCCCCCTGTGCCGGAATGATATTCTTCTTTGCCGGACCGTCACAATTGGCATCGTATAGGGCATATTTTAGCCGGTCCTGTTTCTGCCGTATGCTGTCGTACGACACGAATCAGATGCATAAAAGGGCCGTAATAGTCGAGCGAGTGAAGGTTTATAGGCAAACGGGCTTTTTTAAAAATGAAAATCATCAAATATCTGAGTAAGTGGACAGAAATTATTTAAATATTAATTTGGTTTACGGGTTTATACGTCCCCCGATGTACTGGGTACCGAAGTGTCAAAGCGGATATGTTTAAGAAATTTTTATTAAATCTTTTTTTTTTACTTAATGGCATTGTAATATGACAAGTCACTCTAAACCGATATAATTATTAAAAATCCAAATTGGCAAGCTGATATTTTAAATTTCTTGTTAAAATATGATTCATATAAATAATTTTTTGTTACTGTACGGAACGAAAATCTAAGATGGCACCGATCCCTGGCTGTGCCGCTTACTAATATGGCGGATGACACCGACCAACGTGGCTGCCGCCAGCATATGTGACGTCATGACGGGCAACTCCGTCTCAGACATGCCATATGCCGGTGCCGCCGAAGGAACTATGTACAGCTTCTCTGGAGGAGGCGCTGCTCCATACCACCACAAAATCTCGTCGGCTTTCAACACCTCGCTGATCAGAGACGCAGAAATTGTTTCACTTCACTTCCTCTCATTTTGCTCTCTAAAGACATCCAGAAACTCTGCAGAATTCGAAATTTCATCGCGTTTGGCCATCATTGAGACTTCTGTCATTCCACACACTTCAGACCTTCTGCATATTTACGGCACACTCCGGATACTTAAATATAATGAAGCACCTATACCTGTTACCGCTTAGCTATCAACTTATAGCAGTCAGAGGGGCACTGTGAAAATAGCTGTTACTCCTGTCACTAGAAATGAGACCAGCACTAAATTCTGGTGGGAAATCAACACATTCACTTGTGTCATAAATCATAACTTTGCATTAAAGTTATTTGGATCTCGCATTCGAGTATTCTTTACAGACATTCTTAATTTTCTCATTTCTTAAAATTTTCTTCGGTTAGGTTACTTAGTAAAACATAATTGTTTTGGTTTATTCTAACATCCCTTAAACTTCCAGTTTTTAATTTCGTTACATTGGGTATAACTGTGACCGTTACTGTAAGAGTGGCAACATTAAGCGTTACGTTGTTATGAACATATTAAACAACCATACGTCGGAAAGTGATAATGTAAGAACATTTGACGTGTGATTGAGAATGTGGATAATACCATTACATTTCAATTTAACTGTAGTCCTTTACAAAAACTGTATAAAATTACGATCTCCCACTTCAATACAAGCTCTGCAACGACCTGCCATAGCCGGCTGTATAGGTTCAAAGACCCCAGCAGGCATGTGCTATAGAGAGTAAGCAGCTGAAAGTACTCCAGCGACGAGTTCTTCCTCCTATTCAATGGAAGTCTCATACACCAGGGTATTCAAGTACTCCGATACAAATAAGTCAAGTTGGGTGAGGTCGGGAGAACGAGCAGGCCGTACTTTTGAAAAGTTATTGCAAAGGGTTACAATTAAATTGAAATTTAGTGGTTTCAGTCTCATTTTCAATCGCGTCAGAATGTAACTCAATCAATATCCGACCCATGATTATTTAATAAAATGTATCAGTTTTTATTTTAAAATATACCTATAAATATTATAATTGCAGTAAGCTATTCACGGAAAAGTAAGCACTTTTGAAAGCCCTTTCATTCGGTATAATTGTCGATAAATATATTCTATTTTAGGCTTAGACGTTAACTTCCGAGTGCGGTAGAATATGCACACTGTGTTTATTATTTACGTGGCAATATTTATTTTAAAAAGTGGTGGAAGGGTAATCAATGACTGAACGGAAAACGTAACTAAGGGCTCAAAAGTGCTCACTTTACCTTGAACAGTCTATACATCTGAAAACTAATGCAGCTTTACAGACTCTGAAATTACCTTTCATTAAGGTTTCCACTAATAACTTCCACTCTTTGTCAAATTTTGGACATTTACGAGAAATGTGTTGTTAAAGAATTCGAATTTATATTGACTATAAATTTCCAGTGATGTATTTCAAATATGAAAATTATAGTTAGATGTATTTCAACATGAAATAACTTCAAATGAAGTGTATGTGTGTAAGTGTAAAAGAAAGCATACAAAATATATTTTGTTTGTTGTCGAGAAAATGTTGATTATTTTTAAAAGAATACTGAAATGGCAGGGATTGCTGACTGTAAATAATACATAGATAGTAGCGCCATGTGTGAACTGTTGCAAGGTAAGCTGTGTTTTGCTCTGTGCTATTCATAATTTTTTCTAGTTTCCATATTAACCATTTAAACGCAGTAGTACAACTGACGTCACAGCACAAGTGTAACGGGTGCATCGCCGGCTCCACAGCGGTAACTGGTTCCAGCTGTGTGCGCCGAGTGTGCACAGCACTGAGCAATAGATGATAGATAATTGTTCTATAGTTTATGAAAGTTATTATTTTCCAGTTTTTAAATTAACAACGAGATGTTTCAAATATGCCCTAGTAGCCGCGAAAAGACTGCTAACCTCATAAGAACATTGGCAAATTTGCTGGAGAATCAAAATAAACGCTCCAAAATCAACTAACTTTTTAATCACAAAGAAGTGTACCCAGTGGAACAGGGAGCTTAAAATATTTAATTGTAATATTCCAAACGTAAAATATGCTAAATATCTTGTTCTAACGTTACAAATATCTCTTACGTAGACAGAAAAATATCGAATAATAATTACAAACATAGCTACAGGAAATTTTAAAAGTTTATATCTCATGACAAAGCACCTATATTCTCTCGTAGGAAGAAAATGGTCCTCTTCGAAGAAATCATTAGACCCCTACTTCTGTACGTCTATGAAATATGGGGTTATGTCGCCCCCACACATATACAGAAAGTACAATATGCACAAAATACACTACTTCGCGTAATTGTATACAAAGACAAATACACTAGGTCAACTAATGAAAAAGTTCACTAAATTAAGATTTTCCGAAAATCGCACTGAATACGAAAAGACATTTATATGATAAGTACTCTAATATGACCAACTAGAGCCATGGGAATTGAAAGAGTTGCTCTTAGCATAACACGATAGCCCTGGGGTCAAACGGCTGCTTCAATAGTGTACGCTGGCGAATTTATCCCACATAGCTACACGAGACTCATGGGGATGATTAAAATAAATTACCCATCACATCGACTCGCTTTCGATAAGGTGAATTCTTGTTAGAACATAGTCCAATGCTGCACTATGTCCTCATTGAAAAACCACGACTGAGACGTGAAACAAACATGAAAAACGGGCCGAGAGTATGGATGTTGTCAAAATATAGAAATAAAACGTACAGTAAATTCCACAAGGGATATTGTCGAGTATATAACAAATTTTAAAATAAAAAATTTAATTACGAAACAAATCACTAAACGAAGAAACTGGAAGACCCGAGGACAGCTCAATTCAAGACAGCACAGACGAGCACAGAAACGAAGGTAACAATTTTCTCGCACAAGATAGAACTACACAACGACGACACAGAAGAACGCAGTTGGTTTTCTTAGACGAGCTTGTCCAAACGTTTTTCTGGAGCTGACGTCTGCTCCTGTCTTCAGGCGGACTTCAGGCCTGTTGCCCCAATCTGAGACAGGTTGGATGGAACACCTGCTCAGCACGACCTCACCTCCCTTGTAATGACCTTTAAGGGTGTCGACCTCCCGTGGAGCAGTCTGTTGGTACGCATCTGATCTGGGGTGCAGGAGGCTCTGGGTTCGAATCCCAGGAAAGGAATTAGGTGTCAATTTAAGTTAACTTATAAGATAGTCTATAGGCCGTCCCCTGCTGAGCCTTCAAGTATAAAACCAGGGGACGTAAAAAAAAAAAAAAGACCCTTTGCAATACTTAAGGGTGTCCAAGTGTCAAAACCGATTTTATACATTTGTATGGTATTTTAACATTCTAATTTGTTCCCTCAAAGAGTACTCTGATAAACTTATCAAACACCATGGAAAATTCATTTACATAAATAAATGACAGCAAATAGAGAAATATATAATTTGTATGTTTTAGCACACACATTAAAAAATTATTATAATTATCATGTTTGGCTACAATTAAAATTATATTTTAATTTAATTAGAATTTGATGATGAAATGCTATGGAATTTCTTCTAGTGGTTCGGCCATAATTTTATTTTACGTTTTACAACGAAAATTCAGCATTCAAAATAGCTAGAAGTTAAACCCTAAACACCGGATAACAACAAAATGTCACACTTCAAAGAAATTTCTTCTCACCGTTACCAAAAAAAAACCGCTTTAGCCGACGTAAAAGATTGTACTCGTATAATTTTTTTTTAAATTCGTTCGGCACATGTTTTAATGTTAAAATGCTGGTAATTCTACCAAAAATGTATGTGAATGTTATTTCTAAACTGATTTGACATTTTATCAATCAGTTATTTATACTGTATCGCAAAACCGCAAAATATCTTAAAAAGGTAGAAAAAAATGTTTGGCTCTTGAACAGCTTTAAGCCCCTGCCACAGAAGTCGTGCCCCCATCCTAGGATGTCCTCGGTCCTCTATACTCACTGACGTCACGAGACTCGCAAACAGTTTGCTGCTCCAGTAGGTACAGCAGATGTCCACAGTTCTACCAGCAAGTAGGTATGAAAAACTGCTGCATCAGGCAGCAGTAAATACCTACTTGGCGCCGTTTTATTTTATATTTGTTTGTTTCCCTTCACGAGTATTTGGGTGGTTTAATTTTGGGGTGTTGATTTAAAGGTGATTTTGGTTTTAGAGTAGCTTAAATATTTTGTATAGGTGTAATTGGATTTCTTTGTTTATCGAAAAATAAATTTCTTCATTGAAATAAGTTTCTTCTTCATTTTTCATTTTTGAGATTCCAGAGTTTTATTGAATAATTCAGGCTGTAACTGCACGACGCATATTTACCATTCGTCTCGCTCGGCAACAGCACACTCCACATTCACCTCGATGTAAATGTTTACTAATGTTTTAGTTTACTATTACAAAAAGGGCGCAGATTTCACGGGTAAATTATTATTTGTCTTCCATGAAAGACTCGAGGATAGCGGACAACCGAGGACAGAAGAAAACCGAGGACAAAAGTAATATAAATTGACCAATTTGCTGCGGACTGGGGTCAGAAGACGTGTGAGGACAGGGCTCATGACGTCACATCATCACTATGGCCAATCAGTGCTCTCGACGTCAGAGAGGACCGAGGACAGGGGACATGACAACTGTAGCAGCGGTCTTAATGGGCCTCGCTGGTGTTGAATGTGCATTCTTGGACGGTCACCCATCCAAGTTCTTACCCCGCCATACCACGTTGAGCCACTGTGATCAGTAGACCGCCAGCTTACCATGGCAATATGGCCGTCAAAATGTGAAAACTCACCTCAGGCAGGTAAGTAATGAGTGAAGAGATTTGGGCGGATCTTAACATCGAGGGCGTGAGGGCCATCAATGGTTAAACTGGGAAAGTATGGAGCAGCGCATTAATCAAAGGGCGGGGGAAACAGAATATTCCCGAGTAAACACCCGCCAGGGGCTCGTTCGGCAAGATTCCCACATGCGAAAATCCTGTAGCGGCCCCGCCGGGAATCGAACCTTATTTGCCCAGGTGGGAGGCGAGTAGTCTAACCACTACACCCCCGCGGCCCCGAGCTAATAATATATTAAAGGTATCACAGATACTATGAATAT
Organism: Dryococelus australis; assembly: GCA_029891345.1. Classification (NCBI taxonomy): domain Eukaryota; kingdom Metazoa; phylum Arthropoda; class Insecta; order Phasmatodea; family Phasmatidae; genus Dryococelus; species Dryococelus australis. Next base: position 37,565 of record JARBHB010000024.1, read on the forward strand.
AATTTCGAAGACCTCCAACATGACTAAAAACTGCTTTATCAGACGGCCGTATCTTAAACCAACTACGTGAGTCCGAGAAAAAAAACTATGATAGGAGCTTGCATTGACCCGTGGTATGTATGAACTCTCCTGCAAGACATTGCTGGTTATTATTATCGTGTGAAACCATCTTGTAAAGAGCTAATTATTAGAATGAAACAAAATAAGTTACATCAATTTTGACCAATACATGGCAACATTAAGTGCATTCTGCGTTGCTTGGAACAGTTCTTCGGTTCAAGAGGATAGTCACGCCGGGCATCGTCACATATGTTTCATAGAATATAATGATAGCATCGCATTAGTAGGGAAATGTAGGTTCACACACAAGGGGATCGGGGATCGGATGACATGATTGGGGAGCCGCCGTGTTGTTACGTCACCCGACCGTCATCTTTGAATCATGTCACTTTGACCTTATCCTTGACCGTTGACCGTGACCCCAGTGACCTTTAGCAATAAAAAACGAAAAAACCTGTAAAAATCTATTTAAAAAATTCTAAAAAACTCTAAAAATATCAGAAAAAATAATCATTTAGAAATTATTAAAAACTATTAAAAAATTATTTTAAAAAGGATACTAGGAAATGGCCAATTTTTCCTTCAAAAATGGTAGAAGCCCTTCAAATCAAATTTTCGGTCTATTTGAGTAATTTGAGGGCTCCCTTAGGACCGACAGGGCAGTGGCAGCCATAATAGTTTTATAAGCATAGAGTATGCCAAATCGATACAAGGGATCCAGGATCGTAGTCAAACCTAACAATCATCTATCTTGGTTGTCAGTCATTTTGGTAGACGTCATCCATCCACCACATTAGAAGCCAATGACATTGAATCCATGAACTTGATTGACTTTGAACACGAAAACTCGAGGAAAATACATAAACTTCAACAAGCATATCACATAACAGACTACCACTACCATATTGGATGCTGACTACATCTCATTTTACACCATGAATTTGAATTACCTTGAAAACCAAAACTTTACGTACGATAAATAAATGCAACAAATCCCATAACACAGCCATTGTTTGTTTACAATCTTCCACGGAATTGATAAAGCAATATCCAAAGGCTACTGGTGTGGAATTAATACTTGTGAAATCTAGAGAAGCTTAACAGATAAGCTTAACCTTATGATACCGTGGTGCAAGTCATTCTATATTTCTGCAAATTTTTTTCTGCTGTACAATTTGAACTCTAAGTTTACAACGACCAAAAAACAGAAATTATATTGGCATATATTTATGTTTTAGTTTTCGTTCAAAACAATACACACCTGTTGTCTTGCTGCTCTGCCAAGCAACCAGTGTATAACAATATTCCTGCCCCGCCTTTCATTACCCTCCTGTAATTAATGCTCCCATTAATTCCTCATTCCCGGCTAAAGACATGTTTCAGTGCTTTAATTCGTAAGACGTCGAGTTACGAAACCAAGTCACAAAAATAAATAATGAATGTTTATATGGTTATGTTTTTTTACGCATAACGATAGAAGTTGGTGTTACGTATATATAACACCATGCACCACACTTGTCTGTTGTCACATAATGTCTGATATTTCCGCCAGAATGTGTTCCCAGTCTAACATGAAGAGGCTATAACTTCTCCGAATAGTTTTAACAAATACACAAGTACACACCACTGTTATTGAGCAAATGTGCGTACTTGCACGGTTATACTGACAATCCGGAAACATCCAAAAACTAGATGATATTAAAATTTATTGCAAATACATTGAGTACATGGGAGAAGCGTAAGTTGTTACTCGTTACTGATTAAATATGACTTTTATTGCTGTTTCTTTGTATTTTCTCATAATAATGGTACCTAGTAATACATATAACAATCTAAAAAATAGATACGTTCACAAAATTTATATAAGGTTAATTTTTATATGAAAAATTTCTTACGTTACTATACACATATTGAAATACATGCTGTCCCTTAACTTGAGGTTCTTTTTTATGTTAAAGGTACGCGGCTTTTTACATAGCGGTATTCGTTGCATTAGTGTACAAAGTTTAATCTTTTCAGTCAATAACTGGGAAAAACCGTTAAAACTATTATTTTTAGTGAATATTTTATAAGCTCAGACAGAACTCGAATATTTCAATTACATATTTGGCTTTCATTTTACTTTGATTCTTGGAGGCCGTGGTGGCTCAGCGGTTAGGCTGCTCGCCTCGTACCAATGCGAACCGGATTCATTCCCGACCGGGCCACTCCCGGATTTTCGACGTGTTTTCTCGGGAATGTCCCGTTTCTTCCACCCTTGTATTCCGAGGCAGCTCCATTCTCACCTCATTTCACCTTCATCGGCTCTCACAACCTCGTTGATTCTGTCTGTTTTCGATGTCTATACTTAACTACAAACCATGCATGTGTCTCAGTATAGAACAATAAAGCACACCGGTATACAACAGTCTAGGTCAAATTAAATAACACGGGTTCCACTTTCGTAGTAGTTTAATGGATTACATTCTTGTGTACATAAATCAAAAACTCTTCTCTCTTACAAAAGACTGGATGAACGTATATACCGCAAGTCCACAAAATATGATCTTCAGCAACGTGTGGGCTACATATAACCTGAAATAAATAGAGAATTTATTAGTTTTTATTTACATATACTTATAGTGGTTGCAAATGTAATTCTAATAAACGAGTAATGGTTCTTTAAATACTAAAATATTGGCAGACCGTCATCGCTTCGCTCAGGTTTTTTTGGAGTTATGAAAATACATACTTATATATGGTTTGTAAGTTCTGAAATAGTTCATCGTGGTGTTAGCATTGGTTTTTTGGTAAGGCGTATTTTTACTATCCGTGACTACCCGTGACTACTCGCTAATACCTGCGACTACCCGTGAATACCTGAGACTACCCGCGACAACACTCAACTACCCGTGAATACTTGTGGCTATTTGCTATTACCTTGCGACTACCCGCGACTACCTTAGTCTACCTGCGACTGCCCGTGACTACCTGCAACTACCAGTGACTATCTGCGACTACCCGTGACTACCTGCGACTACTGGCGATTACTTGCGAATTTTTTAATATTAAGATACACAATTTTTCTAACATTGATTCAACATATCTTTAATGATGCTTAGAAAGAAGCAAATTAGCTCATTTTCTCCGACTTGGTTTAGAAATTTTTAAATTTCTCATTGATTTTTTTTTAAATTAAACATGGGCTATGTCAATCTAGAAGAATGTAAATTCCTAACAGTGAAAGAATGATAAGAATTTGCCCTGTTGTTTCTAAGATGAGCCGTTACATGTAAAAAACAAACACATTACCTCTTTATTATACTAGTATAGATAAAAAGATTTCTGCAAGTTTCTATAAATGCTTACATGCTGTACCTATTAGCTGTGCTCAAAATCTAGAATCCGAAAATTCAAACCTCTTTGATATAGGCTTACTTGTCTCTTATTTTCAATTTGTTCAGTTATTATGTATTAGTTTTGAACACCTCGTGCTTAATGAAGAAATAAAATATCAGTGGAAGCACCAGTGTGTATTTCCTTGCTATGGCCATAACTCTACATTCTTACCTAACTTGTATTCGTCGCCCTCGTAAAACAAATTAAATCAATTTATGTTTATTTCTATGTTTATACGCCATTAAACCACAAAAAAAAAAAAAAAAAAAAACAATTTTTAGACTTGAATATGTCGTATTTCCTGAAATGTTTAAAAATAATATACAAACAAAAAAGTAAAACCTCGTAACTCCATTATGAGGTTTCGGACAGAGAAAGACTCGTACATCCACTTCTTATTTTAATTGAAAATTGATCTTCAAATATGAGTTGAAGAGCAAAAACCTCTAGATTATTAATAATAATTTTTTTGAACAGAAAAATTTGTCTTCGAAATTAAATATATTATGTTTTCGTTCCTACTGTAAAATACTAGTTCTTGGAGTTAAGAGATTTTCTCACAAGGGTAACAATATTTTATTTTAAACCTTATCTACGACATTCTAACTATGTGTATTAGGTACACGAGCCACACACACGGGCATTTCAGGGACTGCATTTCACATGGCTCGAACTAATGTCAATTTAAAACTGTGCTCATGACTCCCCGATTACATACGTTGTTTTTAAGCTGTTTTTTTTATTTTATCCACAGAATGAGATTTAAGTTAGTGAACACGGCTTCCCGAAGTTGCTGTGTGACATCACATTCTATTATATTTAAATAATTTGTTTGTAGAACACTTACCACAGGATATTTGTCACACCAGTTTGTTCATTATCGTCATTACTTTTCAATTACTAATGCAGTTAAAAAAATTCAGATAGTACATTAGTGGTTAGTTTTAATTGTTTTGCTTAAGCACATGATTGAGGAACATACTCACTGTCGGTATTTCTTGCACGCGAAGGAATTTCATTCGGGAGGTTCCTGGGCCGTTACCTACTTACGTAGAAATAATAACGCATGGGAAAATATAATGAAAACTGCTAAAGACCTGAACAACATTTAGGCCTTAGTTTCAGGCCCACTTACATTACGCAATTAGTATTGCAGTTCGCCTTTACAACCATGTATAACAAGATTTTCTTATAACTATTCACGTGGAATTTACTTTGGCATATATTAAATACAATGTATGGTTCCTGGATGAAAACATAGGAAACAATAAATTATGTTGCGTTTATTTCATTATGGCTGCTCCTCAGAGATTTTTAGTAAAATAATTATCTTTTCTGGAATTACTATCTTTCCTCGGCAACGTAAATTCCGTTTCATTTACCTTCCAGTGAAGTAAGCATCAAAATACTTAGATATTTCTTGAAGGATTTTTGTATTCAATTAAGGTTTGTCTCCCAACTATTATGAATTTAAATTTATTCTAAATATTAAAATGAAATTACGGTCGAATTACAATTAATTTCCAGGAAATGTATTTATCTTAATCTAATGACAAATAGCTGATTTGAATTGACGCCAAACATACTAATTACGGTACGCAAAGTTTTGAAATCTGCTTAGCCGAGCGAATGAATTAGAAATTATCATATCTTCAATAATTAATTTTTGTAAATTAAATTTTTATAATTTGTTATATTTCCATTAGACTACTCTCTGATGTGATACAACAGAATTATAAAATACCTCACAAATATTAAAAGTCATCTTTTGGCACTTGAACGATCTTAACAGCGCTGCAAAAGTTTTATGCCATACACGCTTGCAACTTGCACAATGGCGTGTATAATACTTAACACAGGAACATTTATTTTCGCCAATTAATTTTCAATTATACGAAGAAAAAAAATTCGATTAGTGTGTTTAGGTTAATCTCATAAATAACGAAATATAATGTCTTCGGCCTTAATCGGACTTTTTCTTCTCAAAGTTCCAGTTCGTTATTTTTTGGATCTGGTCCACCAAAGACACTGTTGCAATTTTAGTGAAATATTTCTTGTCTTATCCCCTTATTGACGTCGCAGATATTTAAAGATCAAACTGTTACTGTGTAGGAACTCACATGTCTGACAAGAGAAGATACGTGATGCTAGTTAGAAAAGAATTAGGGGAGAGAGAAGTCGATAGATACTCTAGTGTTACTGTCCTTGATCACGATACCTGCCGGATGGTGCGAAGCCATTCACTATCAGCCACCGAGTCCGAAGTAAATATTTTCTACGTGTGACGAACAAACTTAAACATGCCACTGTCGACATTACGCTAATCGATAACTACAAATTTATCAAAAATAGCTATAAACTTTTCGCAGTAAATGGAGCAACCTTGTAAGCTCTGCTTATATTATACTATCGTGTTCATGTAATATTAACACTGCCATGGACGCATTACACTACGAGATTTCTAGGAACGTAATTATTTTACCATAGTATGTTCACGGTAAACTGAGCACTCTTGAAAGCCCTGGTTAAAATATAATTGCATGCACATTGCGTGATCTTCCACCACGTGAAAATTAACATTACCTTGGGTTTGATCGCTTTATTCATGCGTCACTCAGGCGTAAAGAGGGAAAGACTACCGAATTTAACCAAATTTGTTTGGTGCAAGTAAATTAAGTGTTTGTACAGGAGCAGTAAAATATTGTGTTGTTAAAATCAAATTAATGTGTTGTTATTTGGTTGTTCCAATATAAGATTTGGTTTGGTGAAAGCAAATATTGGTCTTGCTCTACGGACATTAAGCGCTTTCCAAAGCCTGAGCGAAATTTGAACCTACAAAACTTGCACCCAAGTGTTACGCCCTAGAAATCTCAGCTGAAATGTCTGCTGATGAAATTGGAATGTTTTTAAATACACAGGACTACGTTTCAAATTATTACGTGACAATGTGCCTAAATATATTCGAAATAGTAGCATCCCGCCATGGCTTAGCTCGGGTGTGATTTACAAATAGGGCCTTATTTAGGTTTTCAGTAAGTATTAACACTAAATGCTTAAGAAAACTAACATATTAAATTTGATAAGGAATAATACTGTGTTGATCCAAAAGTCTACGAAAATTAAACCCTATTTTTCATAAAATTTTAAAAGACAAAAATGGTTACCGTGTGTCATCCTTGAAAGATAAACATACTAGTTTTTACCCGCGGCTTCGCTCGCATTAAGTTTAGGACCTGAAATAACTATTGGGTGCTCTAACTACTGGGCAACGACGGCCCCACTAATGGGTTCTCTACCCACTGAGCTACTGCGGCCTCACTATTGAGAGCTCTACCCACTGATAAAAAAAAGTAAAATAAATTTGCGGTTCTCTAGCCACTGAGCTACTGCGGCATCACAATTGCGTTCTCTACCCACTGAGATACTGCGGCCCCCTTTGATATATATATATATATCCACTGAGTCCCTGCAGCCCCACTTAGAATAACTCTAACCGTTGGCCACTACGGCTTTTTAGAAGGAAATGTTTACAGTCCATAGATAAAAAAGAAAGAAGAAATGACAAAAAAAATGTTTAACAATGCTTTTTAATGCAGTAATCAATCTTAAGCCAGTACCTATTTAAATTAATTTTTTCCTCAAGGAATGAGATATTTCCTCGTGATAAAAGTAGCCTATGTCGCTCTCTGGACCTCCAACTATTTCTGTGAAAAAATTAACATCGATCAGTTGTTCCGTTTTGACGTGAAAGAATGACAAACATGTTATAAATTTGATTTTAGTTTTAAGTTTACACAGTCAAAAAACGAGCAAACATATATTTAAAAGTTTTTATTTTATTTCTCATTCATAGAGCATAAACAAAAGAGACGATAATAAACCATTTTGGTTTTATGCAAGGAGAAAGTGTTCACATGTTAATTTTTATGTACCTACTCAACAACTCTTCCCAAAAATCAAAATTAGCATGAACTTAGTACCAATTTCACAAATTCTTAACACAATCTTGTTTACTAAATTTAAAAATATCGCACTATTTTACTGCTCAATGCTACTCATTTGCAAGAGTCAACATTTTTTACTAGTTGACAAAAAACGCTGGGGCTCAAAGCTTTAGTGAATATATCAGCCAACTGGCTGTCAGTAGGACAATATTTAAAACTGAAATTTTCCTGATTTACTTTTTCACACAGAAACTTGAACTTCATGTCTATATGTTAAGACCTTTTGGTCATACTGTCATTTTTTATCATCTGGATTGTACTCTTGTTGTCAATGTTGAGGTTTGCTGGAGTAAATTCACCTGTGAGTTCCTTATATAGAGAATTCAAGAACAGCACTTTCTTAACACACTCAGTGGCGGCGATGAATTCACTTTCTGGAGTACTGAGTGATATGATTGGCTGTTTCCTTGTAAACCAGGCAACAGGACTCACCATGTATAGGATGACATAACCTGAAGTAATTCTACTTGTTGCCATGTTACCAGCATAATCTGCATCACTGGTCAATCAGCGAAGTATTGAGATCTGCCGAATATATAAGTCCTTGGTTTCTCGTTTCCCAGAAGATGCCTGATCCATTTAAATTTTTTTACATTATGTACAGTAGGTTTTTTCCGCTTTTCTTGATGCCATGTTGACTGCATATGTTATATCTGGTCTATACTTATTTGACAGGTACAAAACGCAACCAACAGCCTCCCTATATTGAAAATTAACGCCTTCCATTCTATTACAGTCTTCAGATTTGTCAATACCTGAAACTGCAGGAGTTGTTGCGGGTTTTATGCAGTCCATATTGTATGTTTTCTACAACTGGTCCACGTATGATCCTTGATGAATGTTGATGAAGCCCCTTGCATTTTCAATTTCAAGACCCACAATGATTTCAGGATTGTCAGTAATTTTAACCTCAAATTCAGTTTGAAGTTTCATCATGAACTCATCAATCTTGTCATTCTGATTTGAAATCACAAGACCGTCATCTACCAGATAGCTAGAATTCAATTACCTTCATTATTCACGAAGACCGACTTGTATGTTATTAATTGATGCAAGCCATGTGCCTTGAGAAAGTCAACAATTTTTTTATTCCAAGCATGAGGGGCTTTTTTCAAACCATAGAGAGATTTCTTCAGTTTAACGACAGAGCCCTGTTCATCTTCAAAACTTTAGGTCCGATCATGATAACATCTTGTTCTAAATTACCAAACAGAAAGACAGTTTTTATGTGAAATTGCTTGAGGGAAATGTTTTCCTTTTTAGCATAGGCGATAAGGAATCTCAGGGTATTCAATGACACCACATATCTGAATGTTTCATTATAATCAGGTCCTGCTTTCTCTTCACAGCCACATTCGACGAGTCTAGCTTTATATCTGTTGTCATCTTTTATCGTAAAGACCTATCTACTAGAGATTAACTTCTGAGTTCTTGGGATTTCTTTACCATCAACAAACCGAAAAACACCATTCTTCTTGAGTGAGGACTTTTCTTCCTCTATGGCTTTCAACCATTTATCCTTATCTTCACCGGAAATAGCTTCTTTGTAGGACAGCATTACATATTCTTGCAAATATTGGAGTTTTCTTTTTATTCGTTCTTTTCTACCTTGGTGGTTGCAGTTTTCAATTTCATTAGCTGTTTCAGGTAGACAGTCTAGCATTTCTGATGTTTTTGCTGTGACTTGGTCTGAGGGAAAAACATGAAAGTGTTCATCAACTACATCATCTTGAAGCAGAGTAGTGTTTCTTCTCACTTCCATATTGTCTGCTAGTCTTAGTGATGTTTCCTCATAATCCACAAGTGAAACTGTGTTCTGCAATTATTTCTTGTGATGAATTGTTTGTTGCAGAAACCTCATTTGATTCCACGAATGTTACATCGCTTGAGAGTTTAATTTCCCTCTTTTCTGATTTTCATAGTCTGTAGCCATGTGTCATGTAACCAACCATGATAAGTTTGTCACATCTCTTGTCTAGTTTTCCTAGCTTCTTCAATTTTTTTGCATATGCCAGAGACCCGAATAATTTTAGATTGGACAGATCCAGTCTTTTTCCAAACCACAGTTCGGCAGGAGTTGTGTCGACTGTAGCAGACGGGATTTTGTTCAGCAGGTATATTGCAGTGCGTAAAGCCTCTCCCCACAACTCTTTCTCTAGACAAGAGTAGAAAAGGAGTACCTCTCGTTTTCTCCATTAGCGTCCTGTTCAGTCTTTCTGCTCGTCCATTTAGCTGAGAAGTTGCTGCAGGGATATAGTCTATCTTTATTCCCCTTTGTCGACACCAATCGGTGAACTCGTTGGCTACATATTCACCCTCCTAACACAACGAAGTTTGTATACACGTGAGTTCCATTTTGATTCGGCGTCAACAATCTAGTTTCAAGCACCATCACAAACATCTGATTTGTTTTTTATCAGACATATCACTGAAAAATGTGTGTAGTCGAACAAGAAGTTCACAAAGTACCTGAAACTACCCCACGTTGTGTCAAGTGGCCCACACACATCAGTGTGTATTGTTTCTAGCTGTCTCGTTGCTCTCTCTCTCTCTCTCTCTCTCTCTCACACACACACTCTCTCTCTTTCTTTCTCTCTCTCTCTCTCTCTCTCTCTCTCTCTCTCTCTCTCTTGCTTTTCCAAAATGTTTTATAGTCTGCTTTGATGTAAGGCAGGTTTCATATTGGATCTCACTCGTACAGAATTTAATCTTTTCAAGTGCAAATGATAAAGTAGCCAGTTTCTTCATACTATCAACATTCAAAAGACCAATTCTTCTATGCCATAGATTTAGGTCACTTGTTTGTTTTCTCTCAGACAAAAATGTTGTTTCAGTGCAGTTTAAATTTATATTATATAGTCGAGCATTGTCCTTCCCACCTGTGGTTTTAGTTCTACACTTCAAAATGTCTGCACCATTGTCGGTAAATTTGACAACACCTTCATTTTCTGTAATTTTGTGTACCGATATTAGATTTCTTGTAAACCTGGAACATACAGCACATTTTTCAATACACATTCTTGGTACTCTCTATCACCTTTGAGATCGGCACACATCTTGTCATTTTTCTTAGAAGTTGTAATTTCAGACTATATAACTGTGATATTGGTAAATCATCACTGTTGTTGATCATGTGGGAAGAACAACCTGAATCTAATACCCAATATCCCTCAGGATATTGGGTATTAGATTACAGAATCCCATTGATTCTGTAAGAAATGCAACCTTATCGCTGTTACTTGTAGTAGACTTGTTGTTTCTATCCCTAAAGTAGCATTTCTGTTCGGTATGGTTATCCTTTTCGTAGATTTTGCAACCTATCTGTTTTTTCATGCGATTCTGGGCAATGTGGCCCCTTTTGTTACACTTAAAACAAACAATATTTTTGTTTACAGTTTGAATGCTGCAGCATCATGTGTGCTATTGGTATGCCATCTCTCTTATTCTACTAACAATCTGGCAGTTAGATTAGTCAGTGTCCCGCCACTCTTAGGGGTCGATTCCCAGGCAGTTAGAAAATGTCTAACTCTGTCTGGCAAAGATGACAAAATTTTACCCGTCACCGTTTCATCATCAACTGTGTCGCCTACACTTTTTAGTTTCATGTAAATGTTTTGTAAATCAGAAAGACCAGATGCAACCATGTAAATTGTGTAGTTAAAGGAATTCTGCAGCAACGAACTTTGGTTGTGACTGCTATCTCTCTCATAACTGGAACACAGTTTGTCAAACATACCCTTTGCAGAGTCGCAAGACATAATAAATTAAATATTACTTGTCTATTGTTGTTAAGATATATCTCTGGGATTTGGCATTTTTATTTCCCCAATTCGTATCTTCTTCACCTTCCCTAAACTCGGTGCTAACAACATTATACAAATCCGCCGCTTTCAAAAAACAACTATTTGAAACTTCCAAATACTGAAATTAGAATGACCTTTGAGTTTTGCCACATGGGCAAAATCTTCCGATGCCATAGCCATTTTATTCCTTCGTTTATGTTCACGCGAATGTGTGAATGAGAGACACTTCACTTATATTCTTCTTGCAGTATGTATTAAACCAGAAGTCTCTGTACCCATAACCTGTTATAAATTTGATTTTAGTTTTAAGTTTACACAGCCAAAAAACGAGCAAACAAATATTAAAACGTTTTTATTTTACTTCTCATTCATAGCGCTTAACAACACAGACGATAACAAACCATTTTGTTTATATACAAGGAGAAAGTAATGACGTGTTAATTTAATTTTACCTACTCAACAAAACAAACAAACATACTTTCTGATTCATATAGTAGTAAGGATTGCAGCTCAACTTTTTAGTTTGTTGTTAACCTTGTTTGGTTAGCATGTATATACCAGTATTAAGCATCAACGAATGCACCCAAAAAACGCTATTGCAACCTTATTGTTCAAAATATACTAACTCTCGAGCTGTATTTTTGAACGAAAGCAATAAAATGAGTAGCGCAACAAACATCCGATTGATTAAACTCAATATGTTGTTGACAGTCTAATTTCTTTTAGCCCAACACAGAGGTTTTGTTAATTCAAGAGTGTATTATGTTAGATGATCCAAATTTATTTTGTTGATATTCAAGTTTTGTTTACTCAACAACATATTTTATTGGGGCAGCCAAATATATATTTTTCCACATACAAACAAGTATTTCGTTGACAGGAAAACCTTTTCTCTCAGTGTGAGAAGTAAACATTTTACAAATTTTGTGGTTTTTATGCTTTCATGCGTTAAAAATACAGAAATTTAAATTAGTAATTGAAGTATTCACGAATGCTTGACTAACATTTTAAAATCCAACATTAAGACGTGGAACTTGTTTCCCTCCGTCTTTACCAACCTGAGTGGAGCTTGTCGGACCGTGTGGCCGTAATAAATACACGCAAGTAGCTGAAGAGGAATTTGGTAGGGTTGAATTCAAAAGTGCCCAATTAAATCTGAAATGTCTAAAACATTCCTACTAATGACATAAAATCAACGGAAATAAAATTAAACAAATTTTGTGTACACAAGTTTAAACTTAATTTTTACAATGTGACATCAAGACATGAAATTACTGTTCCTACACGACTGCCAACTTTTCTGGAAGGAAGTCTGTGTGGTAGTTAGAATGTTTGTAGTTGGAGGCAAGAAATGTTTTAAAAAGAGCTTAAATAAATGCGAACATTCTGTATAATCTATCAGTGCTACGTCGTTGGCAATACAATGGAAGATAAATCTTACCTTCGGCTGCGAGACTTGGCTTCGTCAAGATCATCCAGTGACTCGTTTAGCAGATATTTTCTACTCTCCTTGCCAGCGTCTACGATATATTTGTTCCAGTGTATCGCTTCTGTGTCAGCTGTGAATATCTCTTTGTCTCGAGCAGAGAGCTGCTGGTACAGATTCCTGAAGTTTTCGGTGACGAATAAGCATTCATGTTTCGTGAAGTAGTTCAACAGCAACGCATGCTTTTGTATTTTTCTGTACATTTTCAGCAACCTGGAAAAGAATAGTTGCAGATATTTGTGAAAAGTAATTAAGTTCTTTACTAGTTGTCATGTGGGTGTCACTGTAAGAAGTTGTCAATATTTTGATGCCAATTTATTAATTTGGTTATTAGAGCATAAATGTGGTTGTTGAAGTGAATTAAAAGCAGCAAACACCGCTGTTGGTAGCCCTGTACTTCAGATATGTATTCTATTGAACGTTGTTTTAAATAATAGTGGTAGTGTGTACCTTTATGTGAACGGACTGGGACATTAACATCCTATATAGTCACTGCTTAAAATTCTGATGACACAGGAAACACACGAAGTTTGTTTATGCTATTTTTCACAGTCGTCTCAATACATAGTAACGGACGGGCGTAACTTTGAGTCGGTTAATATTGTTTGATAGGAAGGTCCTTTAAGGTATTTTTCAGCTGGCCTAGAGAGAGCTCTCTCGTGCTCTTAAATGACTTCACACAGCAATATCTTAGACCATCTACATTTAAAATTCTAAATAGTTATATTATTTAACGATTAACACTTAATTTCCGCTCTCATTTTTGTTAAACTTGACATGAATAGCCAGTGTAAGAATTTTTTATTTTAGAGATTTCTATGTATTAAGAAATATACGACTGTCGGACAAAGTTTGAATACAGAACCTTTGATTCTACACTATTGAATGAGAAAAGTGAAACACACGAAAGAATGGCCCCAATGTATCCAAAATCGCAGGATGTGTAGAACAGTGTACCAGCAATAAGCGATTGCGATTGCACAGTGATGGCGTACACGTAGGCCCATCAGCGCCCTATCTTGTCTGACAGGAAAGGTTGTGTTACGCCAAGTTCAGTCAGTGAAGAACTGTCAAACGAAGTGAAAACAAGTTCCGTTATGCCTCGTCATCATCAAACGGCGCCATATCAGCACGTGAGAGAGTTCGAACAGGGCAGAATGATCGGTCTCCGGGAAACGTGTTTGTCATACCGTGACATTTCGGCTCGTACATGGCATGCTGCTACTACAGCGATGCGTGCTTTTCACAAGTGGCTAGACGATGGTCGTACACAGAGACGAGCATGTACTGGACCACGCAATGTGACCACAATACAGTATGACCACGATCTTGTCAGCATGGTCTTAACGGACAGTACAGCATCGTCCATAGTATTGGCTCGACACTGGATCACTGCAACAGGCAGGGACTTATTCTGCGTCGACGGTTCGACGCCGTCTGCTGCGGGTTGTAATGGTGGCACGCATTCCTTTGCGTCGGATTCCATTGTCCAGAAACCACAAACGCCTCCGACTGCAATGGTCACGTGAACGCTGTCGCTTGCGTGCTGAATGGCAAAATGTAGCGTTTTCGGAAGGAATGTGTAAGACTTCTTTAATGAGCTACAAGTACCGCTGCTTCCCTGGCCTGCACGTTCGCCTGACATGTCACCCCATGTCTGGAATATGGTTAGTCGGTGACTTGTTTGTCACGGAACTCTAGCAACCACTGTTGATGCTTTGTGGACTCGCATACAATCTGCATGTAGAGAGATTCCCCAATAACATATCCAGGTCCCCTTTGATTCCCTGACACAACACTTATGGGCTCTGATTGCAGCACGCAGCGGCTTCGCACCATACTGAAATCTCAATTATGTACAGTTCTGTAATCTTGATTAATTGCTTACTGTCATGTACATAATCTGTGGTATAAAGCTCATTTCAATCACATGTATCCTTTTTGGTGTTGCATTTTCCACAAAGGTTAGTGTATATGCCAAAGATCTACAAATTGACATATCCAGGAATACTCCATACCAGTCTGAATTATACACAATGTAGAAAAATTTTTTTATTTTCTCTGCTTCTATATCTGGAAGCAATTTCGAACTTAATTCACACACAGGCTTATTTTTTACTATTAGAGACGAAATACAATATTTCCAATTGCCTAACAACTGTATAATTCATATCAACTCCATTAGAGATTTCATTGATCCACACTTGAAATCATTTTAACTTTCAGGCCGTTAGTAATTTGTATCTTGATATGCAATTATTTTATTAAATTACTCCTTGTGGTATTTAGAAATTGCTTGAAAGAGAATAAGTTAAATGTTTTTTTTTTTTTTATTCTGCCGTGTTTTAGGTAATACATATCTGAATGGTGAGAATTTTCAAAGAGAAGAATCCAAATATTTACATCTTCCGCAACTACAGTTATACATACATGAGTTACAGACATATCTGAAGTGGACTTCATTACCGTTTATCGACATCATCAGTGGCTTGATTGTCTGTCATACATTTCGAGAAATGTTCCGACGGTATTGACTCGAGGGTAAACACAAAAAAAAAAGATTAGGCATATCTTAGTAATCAAATAAAGAAGTTGGCAATCGTGCAAGTAAATATTGAAATATTGTAAAATATCTTCTTAATTTTTCACTACACTCGATATTCTTTGGAGTAGTAACTTTTTTTTTACTAGTACTGCTGTGTCATGCGAATTTGTATTAACAAGAAAGAGGACTCTGTATCATCTCTTAAAGGTTTCTGTTCCAATTTTTTTCTTCATTTATCGCCTTTTATCTTTCAAACTAATTTTCGTATGACCTGTGACAGTTCATAGTTTCTTTCCCAACAGATCCCACTGCTATTGAAAATAGTATATTTTCTTTTGGGATCGATGGGCAAGACATGAAGCACTGTAACAAAATATTTAGTGACTTTGTTGTCTCCACTGGCATTCCTTAAATCCATTTGTTCAGAACTTGGTCAGTGGTCCCTCTTCCATGTGTTTAACCACCAATCATATTCATTGCACTCGTCAATGTTTGTTCCACTGTCATCTCCAACCACAAAATTGACCATGATTTGTAACTTCTAATAGTGAAACATAGTTATCCTAAAAAAAAAATTATTTAGGTTACATAATGAATTTCAGATTCATCATGCCTTGTAGATACAATTGTGCAAACCTGATATAGTTAAATGGACCCATCCATATAAGATTGGCAGCATATATTGAATGAATGGCCAACTGGAATTTAAGACTAAAATGTATTCAACTTGAATCCATGTTTTGTGATGCTCAGCAAATAAAATTAATTAAACCATTCATGAGCAGTGCAACGTCTCGTTACATTTCATTAATTAGGTATATTACCACTGAGATCACAAACATGCGTATCTAGAAAACACGTTTGTATATTTTCAATCTACTTTAAGGCAATTTTCTAAACTTTTGCAATTTATTGATTGCAAATATAAAGATTTTCCTTTTTTTTTTTTTTTTTTGCAAGTAAAAACGTGACGAAAAAAGTTTGAGATCTTTTCCGGTATAATAATATACAAAAATTGTACCCTTATTATTTTTCTTCGTGCACAAAATCGAACACTAAAAACTATTACAGTTGTATTAATGTACGATTCCGTAAGAAAGAATTCTGTAAAAGGCATATTTGGGAACAATCAGCAACGACAATTTTGCGCTCTCACATTAGATATTAGCTCTTTTTTTTAAGGTATAGTTCTATCAAATAATAAAAAAAAAAACAGTTTTTGATCTACTTTATTTACTACTATGCGGTTTCTTATATTCACAGTATATTTCAATTATAAAGGATATCACACACAGTAATGGTTGATGCATCGTATACTTTCCGAATAAAATAAGTTTTACTTTTCTATTAGTAACGTATAGAAACATGTGCAAAAGTAATTCGTTTTAATATTTATAACATGCTATCATGCAGAAATCATTAATAACAGAATTTAAAAAAAAAAAAAAACTCAATTTTATCAAACTTTATCTTCGTTATGTTTTTCATCTTCTTGGAAATTTCTGTTAAAACATGTTTTTCTTTTCTTCTGTAAATATTAATTACAATACCCTAGAGCTGTAAACAATAATGCTTTGTTAATTTTAATATGGATATTTTTGCATACTTGCTGATTTCGTGAATTATATACTTATTCTTGTTTGCAAAGTGTTAACGAATTTGAAGTTAAATCTATAGAAATATCAAATATTGCTTTACACGATAGTTGCAAATATTCGAATATCTTGCCCATAACTCTAACACCGTCAGTATATGTAAAGTATCTTGAGTTTAGTTCTCGTTTCTTTGTTTTTGGATTTCACGTACTGCGAAACATTTCAAGAGCTCTTAACGGACATCCACTGAAAAAAAAAAAATTCAACCGCAGCGCCATCTGAATAAACAATTTTTGCGTGAGGTCGCTTTACTCAGAATTTTAACGGCCATTCTGGCCACCAGGCCGGCAGCCTCGTACTTCAAATGAGATATCAGTGTTAAACGAAATGCCTTCCCATTGGGTCAATTTTAAAGATAACTATTTCGAACAAAAGCTATTATACGTGAAAGTTCTTAAGGAATGTTGGTACGTTAATATATTTTGCCAAAGATTTTGTTTGACAATGTTTTTTCTTTAAGATGATAAAAATTGATTTATAATAACAAAAGTTAAATAAATAATTATTTCCTCTACCACTCTCATTCTCTCTTTCTTTCTCTCTCTCTCTCTCTCTCTCTCTCTCTCTCTCTATCTATTTATCTCTCTCGCTATATAAATATATTATATATATATATTTCATTATTCTCTGTGACGGTCACTTCAAAACGTTTTATGTTTGAAATAGTTATCTTTAAAATTGACGCAATGCGAAAAGATTTTGTTTAACGTTCATCCGACATTTGAATTTCGCTGATGCATTCATGGTATGTAGAGCCTTTAAGAAGTGACGCGAGGGTTTAATACAGTAATATTTTCCGAAAAGTTACAGCATTATCACTATAGTTTAAAGCACAGTTTTAGAGAATAATATACACCGTAAACTAACCACTACAAACAGCAAATTTTGTTTCATTTGACACTTTTCAAATACCACATTGGTTTGAGTAACCAAAATATATCAACAGGCAACAAAATATCGCTTTTAATTTCTGTCCTGAAAAGATATTTCCATTGGGAATATTCCAAAATATTAAAAAAATTAGAACAAACACAAAAGCTTACAGTGAGGCCCATTAAAAGAGATCTGCGAAATTCGCGTTATTATGTTATGACATACCGAACACCAAGATAATGTGCGTTTGAGCGATTTCAGCAATTGGCTTGAAATATGTCTGTCACGCCTCGAAGTACGCTTGAGCCAATAAGAAAAATATGAGCTATAGAGTGGCCAATCTCTTATAAGGAGACCAAACAGGTAGGTGACGTTCATTTAAGTGCAGCGGCCAATGAAACCACGGACCGTGCTCGTTGGTTTATAAGGCACTGAAGTATATCCTCTCCTTAAAGATAATGCGAATTTTGCACATCTCTACCCATTAAGCAAGCTAATTAATTTTAAATAAAAATAATCTGGAGTGCAGTTCTTTGTTTCGTTTTCACGATATATACGCCTATGTTATACTATAATGTTCGTGTTTATCCTGCACTCCTAGTTTGTAGTGCTACGTACGACTCGTAACACTCGAGTGTCCGGGAGGGGCCGCAGTGGTGTAGTGGTTAGACTATTCGCCTTCCATATCCACGAACCGGGTTTGATTCCCCAGTAGGGACGCTCCCGGAATCGTGTTGGACGATGTCGCTGCCCAGCGGGTTTTCTCGGGATTCTCCCGTTTGCCTAGCCCTTGAATTCCGCCGCAGCTCCCGATTGGCATTGAAAGGTGACAATAATTTTTATAAATTGTTGTATTATGATAATTTTTTCATAAATATGCTTAAATAGTTTATACATTACGTCCGTAATGTTTGGTAAGGCAATTAGCTAAGCTCCTACTGTCGCTTTTTTTCAATAAATTCTCAATCATTTAAATAAGTAAGAAATAAATTAAAAATTCGATATGGCAGATGATGCAGGATATTAAGCGGCAACCTAAACATTTGAACTCAACCCCGTTAGTACAACAATTATGTTGCATGTCCTTTTCCAGCACAGTCCGTTGTGAGCACTACCACTCTCGCATTTAAAACCACCAGAACTTCTGTGGTCCAACTTACATTGGCTTCTTCCCCTGGAGACGAAGTACGAGGTCTATCAGACATCCTGGCAGGAAATGCAGGAAGAAAGCCAGAAACATGTAGACGTAGTAGTCATTGACGACAATGCAGAACGGGTGCCACACAGACGATTTAAATGGGAACTCTTTTATCATGTCATCCAGTATAGAGATAAATTCGTGTGTCATCACCGGGTTGTTGCATGACGTTGCTATGTTGTGTATAGGGATGACATCTTGTGAGCTGATTGCAGAACATAACAAAAAAAAATTACACACTAGTAGTGGCTACGTGCTAGTTTGGCGATATAATTTATTCAAAATGGCAGCCATCCTCTTCCCACTTCATCTTACCCAAACATCCCTGCCCACATACCCTGACAACCCACCCCTACCCCTGTATCTACGCCTCCACACAGTCTGGGTGAGGGGATGTACCACACCTCCCCCTCTCCACAATCCACTCAGTTAAGTGTGCTCTGTGATTGGCTGATGGTTTCCATCTCCACCCTCTTCCATTCCTCTATCAGTCAGGTGTAATGAGATTAGTTGGCATGTTATGCCCTCTCCCCCATTCCAACCCCTGTAAGACTTTGAATTTTTTTTGTGGGTGTGTGGGCAGTTCTTATTCCGAGACCCATACATTGCAGAAATAGATGTAATTGCATAATTAATAATTGCATAATGAGAGTAAGTAAACGTGTTCACCCTTCGACTGCCGAACCAAAAGTGAGGAGGCTGGAAGTATAGAGTGCGGGGTATACGATTGGGAAAGGGGGGAGGATGTAGGCTCTGGTTCAAAACCCGACAAGGGTAAATATGTGTAGTTAGATTTATTTAAATCGCGTGATGACTAAGTTCCGAGAGTATTTGCATAATTAATAAGTACATGTAATGAGTAATTTCATAGTGAACAAGTATTCAAGTATGCAAAATGAGGCATAAGTATGCATAAGTACCAATTGGATAAAGAATAAACATAAACACTAAGTATATGTAATTACACACTACGAACACATCTGCTACCTAGCACTGCCCACTCGGGAATGAGCTGAGATTGCTAATATCTTTAAATTATACCCAGCTGCCATGTTACATTGGGGAAGCCAAGTGCGCCTCCGCGCAGCTCCGATGCCAAGCGCACATCTGCCGTGATGCACGCTGCCATCTCTGGCTGGCGCTGTCTCCGACTCAGCGGAATTCGCCACACCGCCACTTCGACCGTTAGGGGTTGCGAACAGGTTACTGTAGGGACAATCCATGGGGATAACGGCCATATTGTATAGCATTAATATATAAGTGAAAATTTTTTTAAAAAATTCTTAGAATAATTTTGGAACCAGTCAGCTTCGGTTCGCAGGATCTTTGTAAGTCAGTGCTAATAGTTGAACGTATAACAGTATGATGCTAACTAAAATAGTCAGTGTATCGGTTCATTTAATGAATTATTCAATTGTTGATAGTTTGAAAGTATAACAGTGAGTGAAGAGTGAGACTTGCCGAGGGTAAATTGATTTTTTAAATCACATAATTACTAATTGCATAATGACTAAGCATGCATAATGAGTAATTACATAACCAAGCATATGTATGCATAATGAGAAAGTACCGAAAGAAGTACTCATGTTTACCTGTCGACAGCCTGAACACAACTTACAAGGTTGAAAAGTTATGGGTAATGGATATAGGATTCAGGAATTAGTCCTTGTCTCGAGACCCATCGAGAATAAATATGCATAACAAACCATTACATATATTGACTAAGTATGCATACGTGCATAATTGCATACTGAATAAGTATCGACACTAATTACACACACTAATTACACACCCTACCGGGCCTACTACTCATTCCTAACTCACATGTGATTTGCTAATATGATAGTAATAAATGTCCACCATGTTGTAATATCAAGCACACTGCAGATCGGGCAGACATACGACAATCCTTCTCAAGCCGTTACTCAGTCTATTCCTCCTCTAGCCACTTAAATTGTTAATGCAAGACCATGTTCGGCGGCGATTCATCCAGCAACAGAGGGCTAGCTAACTCTGCACCACCTCTTCCTCCGAAAGACTGACTCCAACAGTCGAGATGTAGGGATGGGCTCTGTGCCACGCCACGCTCCCGAAACACTCGACTGCTCGCGAGACTGGTTTGGCAGAGGACAGGGTCGCGCCTCAATAGAGTATAACCAAACTTCCAACCCCAATCCCCAATGGTAGTTTTCTATACGATATCATAAATAAAATTCCTTACGCATATTTTGACTAAAGTATATAAAGAGCATTTTTTTTCCTTCAAAAATAATATATTTCTAAGTTGTTACATAATAACATTAAATAAAATAAATTGTAACCCAAATGAAACATTCGCTTCATTAAAAAAAGAAAAAAAAAGAAATCATGCTTTCCTCATTTGTCTGAAATTGCAAAAAACCAATTGCCAATATTGTTCAATGTAAAAACTAAATATTTTGTGTTAGCATAATTTTTCCTGCATTTACTAAACAGGAACTCATTTCAGAACCCCCTCGAGGGTAAATACGTATATAGCGATTTAAACCTTGCTTAGATTCACAACGAGGGTAAGTTTTGCTTAACTGTGATTGTATTGGGTTAGTAGTTGTTTTATTTCCGGCGAAGTTGAAATCATATTTTACTGATAAATTCCTTACTTCGACCCCAACATGGTTAATTATATTTATACTACCACATTACTTATTTCAAATCCTGGTGAAGTTAAATACGTGTATACCAATTAATAATTACATATCGAGAACAAATACTGGGACATATAGTGAGGAAATACACACATATACAAACACCTCGAAATGTTATTGCGAAAGAAATCTAAAAACAGTATTAACCTTTGTCTTAACCCCAAAATTTTCAGTATAATAAACATTGAGGTAAATAGAGGCGATATTAATTAATATCGTGTATTAGTAAACTCACAACCACTGCGACATCACGTACAATACTTTAACAAGAGAAATGCGCTCACATCACTAGCGAAAGTTTCCCTTCCCGCTGGGGGTTGAATTGCCGCACAAACTCGCCACTTGTGCGCCAGACATGAGGACGGCCAACTGCTCTGCAAAGAATGGCATTTCCAAGAGGTCTAGCAAGACACACAACCTCTCGCAGAGTGAGCAGTGCGGGAGTCCTCGTGTTACTAACACCGCTCGCTAGACTTCCATTGTGGTGGAGGGGCTCATCAGTCAACAGAGAGTAATTAGAACTCTTCCACACAACTCCACATATATTTACGTAAACATTAACGCGATCTTACACATATTTAATTGTAGTATATCAATAAAAAATTATTATTTTTTCAAAATTTGTCTTTTTTTCTAATTTGCAACATAATAATAATAACAATAAAATTAATTAAAACCCTTACATCAAATGACATGTTCGTTTCCAGCATGCTTGAATTATGAAAACCAATTACCAATATCGTTCTATGGTTAATGTAAATATTTTGTTATCTTAATTTTGCCTGCATATACTAAATAGGAATACATCTCAGAAAATACAAATTCTGTAACCGACCAATTTTGTTTAAGATCCAGTAATTATTTTTAGGTGTATATTCATGTGTAACACGACATCTCAAACATTCACATCTTGTGAAAATATGTCGCTACATACACCATTACATAGTAATCCCATCATTGTTTAAATTTTTTTCTATCCCCAAAAATTCAGAAATCGCCCTGCTGTGCTAACAACAACTCAATTCATTATCAAAAAAACTTTCCCTTAGAAGTAGTTATGGTGGAATCCCTCAGAGCGGGACTGTAAGTGTATAATCATTCGACAAAACACTCGTGTAAACAATTAAAACTAGTTTCCTAAATATTAAAACTGTCCTTTACACATCATGCCACACTTCAAACCAACAAAATACTACACAACAAATAAAGCAATAATATCATCACAGACATATTTATTACACCCTTAAAACATTATAGGAAAATAAAGAAATAAATAATATTCACAAATTAATAGAGAAACCATGAAAAACAAACACTACAGTGATAAAATTGTGTTTACATTTTACCAGATGTTTCACTAATATAGAGTTTCTTGTAAATAAACGACCACGCGACATATACTGACATACATTACACTTCGCTTTCCTTAAAACATTACGTCTCATGTGACAGTACACACTACAATGTAAAGTAAATAACTTCATAAACATTCTTCACTCATTTCCAGGAAAACCAGCGAGTTTTCCACCGCAACACCGTCTTCATAAGTTATCAAATGATTTTTTAAGTAGCATATGATCAGACATTTTTCGCAATTATATTTATTTCTATAAGTTTCTGCCAAACAAAAAACATTTTTATGGCTTCTCAATTTGCGAAGTAAAGTAAAATTCCTATTTCATTATATACACTGATGACGAGATTGTGTATTTCTCTTCTAAAGTAGATGGCGGCGACAAATTCTAACATATACTACTTCTTGAAAATTGCATATAATCACACATTGCCTTAGTTCCTTGTCATTCTCAAACTAACATTGACAATTTTAATAACGATGTAGATAGCAAATAGGTTTACTGACACAATATCGTTCATGAGAACGTAATTTTCTCACATCTATATAAATTATCAACACTTTTGTTTCGAACCCAGTGTTTACTGTAAAGTTTCTTTTGAAGAACGCATATTAATTTATTAACATAGCAGACTGTGTTGGTGTATCTGCTACCTCACATGCTGATGTGTAGGAAACACATGTAGACGCTAAGCCATTCACATAAAATTGTATCCAAAATTCGCTATTGCCAAGCATTACATGTGAAAACATCCAAACAGAATGAAGTAAATAACTATACAGAACAAACATTTTTATTTGTGTGCAGTTAGTAACATAGAGGGACAAAATTAGTCATCTGGAAATCCTCCTCTGAGAAATTAAACGAATCTTAGGAGGTATCATGTAAGGCGAAAAGAAACATAATTGTGTAAAATCTTTTTGAAAAGTTTTACATAACCAACTTATATACAAGAAATAAACGTTGTTCATATCTTACTCGCCTAACATGTGAAGGTAAATACTGCATTGAAACCCATATTCGGAAGGATGTGGTTTCAAATTCCAAACAGAACATTCAGATTTCTTTATTTCCCCCCATTGGTTTCCTAAAATCACTCCAGGCGAATGCTGCGATGTTTACATAAACAAACCATTATCAAAATGCGAACTAAACATATAACATATTCGCAATTTTTGTCCTAAATTTTATCAAATGAGAACTGCAAACACCCATACACAACTCATATCCATGAAAATTAGTTAACTATAAAAGTTAATTAAGATGTTATCGACCTAACTTTTCGCACCAATATTCCCTAACTCTATCATCACACAGGTAAATAGTGTCTAGCTTTTTGGTAGAGCCACGATCAAACTACTCACCTCTTACCAAATGCACACAATAATAGTTAAAACATCATACAAATTATCGATCATATATTATTCGCTTAACACTCATCTAAACACTGCATGTGAGTTGAAGAGAATATATTTCTTCTTCTTATACAGAAACAGTCCTATCTCACCTATATCACAGGAAATTTTCGTGAGAATGGCAAGTTATAATAGAATCTCAGCCCCGAATTTCAAAGGTTTCCCATTCCAAACTATTGCAAGTGAATTTGATTTAATCACTATTGTACTCAACATTCACATAAGTATTCCAATTCATCACTCCTGCAAGCAAACAATTTGCCTCTCCTGTAGGCAAAAGTTTTGCCTTCCTTAACTTTGTATATATCTAAGTTATTATATTTAGTATAGAACATTTGCTATTAGATATAGTTAAGTTATAACCGTATCACGTCCTACACAGTAATATTCAGAGGAGATAGACCGAGTTTGTAGAGTCCTTTCAATATTTCAACTCATCTCTCATGCAGGCAAACCATTTGCCTCTCCTGTAGGCAAACATTTTGCCTCTCTTACTTATACACTCCCAAGATATTATATTTAATAGAGAACACTCACTATAAGAAATAGAACCATCTCACATTCTACTCACCATTCACATATAAATATAATTTTAAAATCCACTCTATTGTAGTTGCTTGTACTTTCATTTATTTTTCACACATATCTGATCGGGAGTTTCATATCTCTAAACAACACTCAGAAGCATTGTTTTTCTAACAATCACACAATAACCTTTACTTGTGTGATATTCACTTAACAAATATATATAGTCTTTACATTGGAAGCATATAAAATTTGATTTCGAAATATAGGTAATGATACAAATAATATTTTCACTTACATAAATAGATACATTTTATTATAATTAAAATTAAATTCTCTTAACAGATGTAATATCTAGTTAAAACAAACCCCCACACACGCATTATGTAAATGTACATACATATACTACATATCACATAAAATATCTAAGCGGTTGCAGAAATTCATCCTTTATATAGCCTGTTAGCAAACCATACGAATAGATGTTATTGTGAAATAATTTTGAACTGCAATATGGAAAACATACAATCAAGGCATTCCTATGAAATAAAAGTCTAACATACCACCCATGCCAACTAACATTGCATTTACATGGCTTGTAATGTCTCTTTAAATCGTCCTCTATAATAAAATGCTTCATCTCTCATTACAGGAATAGTGATAGGTCAAGATCTAATCTTTAGACAATTAGATTATATCAACATGCATACTAAATGTGAAATAAAAATTACCCCTCCAACTATTTATACTGTTCACACTAAAAATGTCACACTTCCTTAATACAAGCTTATCCTTATTTTAGTTAACCACATAATACATAACTCTGTTGAAAGTATTTTTTCGATTAAAAAGTAAACTGTGAATAAAGGAAGGATAATATTTACGAAAATTTCTTAATAACTCTATTACTTAATGTGAGACGGGATAACCTGAATTTTTGGCGATAGAAGGCAAAATAAGCAGTGACAGAAAAATAATTAATAGTGAATATCTCAGAATATGTTCATGACTTTTGGAATGCAGGAAGTCGGTTACGAAATTTGTTTCCTGAAATGGATGACTGTTTGGTAAATGTAAGGAAAAGTATGGTGACCATATTTTACTTTACCACAGAACAATATCGGCAATTGTTTTTTGTAATGCAAACATATTCGGAAACCCTAATTTCATTTGAAGCTATGGATTTTAATTTATTTTAAATTATAATGTGTAGCAATTTAGAAAAAATAATTATGGAAAATAATTATTTTAATTATATTTATGTACTGCAATTAAATTTGGATAAGAAAATTAATTAGTGATAAAATTTACTTCACTATAGTCGCAGACAGATGCTGGAGGTATGAATAGGCTTGTCAATGCACGACCTCTCCCGCCAAACAGGTCGCGCGAGCACCTGTGTCCTTCGGGAGAGCGGAGAGCGTAGTGAAAGTCTCGGCTGCTGAAGATAGTGCCAGATGAAGGGATGCTGAGAGGTACCTACCCCTCTGTTGCCCGATGGACCGCCGCCAAGCGCGGCCTCGCGATAACCGATAAAATTTCCTAAAAGAGGGTGAGTGGTGTGGTGTTCAAACCACGAGAGACGATGAAACACTTGCATATGATTTGGGAAGGATTTTCGTCTGCCCGCCCAATCTGTGGTGTGCTTAGTTTATATGGTACTAACTATGATTCGCCTAGTAGGGATTGCTGCTCAACACATTTAATTAATATTATTTGGTGATACGGGTGTAGTACATGTTTCTAGCAAATAAGACATTGACATGAGAGGCTATAGAAAAAACACTGATATGTACTTTAAAAAATGACAATATTCTTTTAATTCTATAAAGTTATGATAGTAATGGAATTTAATAATGTTGCTAAACCTTCTGGGTATAAGATTTCTCGAAGTGTTAGTTTCCAAGGATAATTGAAAATTTTAGCATTGGTTCTATGCAACTATAACCACAAGCACAACCAAAAGTAATGCCGACGAACATACCTGGAATATTGGTAAATGGAATTAATTTTTGAGAAATATTTAATTTTAAGCTCTTAGAATATACGGGTTTTAATAATGTACATATATGTTTTTGGTTTATCTGCCTGACACAGTACTTGTATATGCTTTATGAATAACAACAAACATTGTCAATATATATTTTTTCATGGTAAATTTTAAATGGTGTACTGTGAGGTTAACTAAAATAAGGATACGCTTGTATAAAGAAAGTGTAACAATTTTTGTGTGAACGGTATGTATAGTTGGAGTTGTAAATTTTAAATTCACATTTAGAATACATGTTGATAGAATGTAAGTGTATCTAAATTTGATCTCGAACAATCACTATTCCTGTAATGTGAGATGAAGCCTTTTATTAGAGAGGATAATTTAAAGCGACATTACAATATATGTAAATGTAATGTTAGTTTATATGGATGATATATTAGATTGTGTTATTTCGTAGTAATGCTTTTATGGTATGTTTTCGATATTGTAGTTCGAAATAATTTCATGACAACGTCTGCTCGTATGGTTTGCTGGTAGGCTATATGCATGGTGAATTTCTACAACAGCTGAAATATTTTATGTGAGATATATTATAGTATGTATATTTACATAGGTGTTTGCGAGTTTGTGTGTAAATAGTTAAACATCTTTTTAACAGTATTTACTTTTAATTATAATAAAATACTTGTACATATGTAAGCGAAAATGTTAAATTTATCATTACCTATATTTCGAAATCTAATTTCATGTGCTTCCACAGTTACTATTAAATGTAATTGTTAAGTGAATATAATAAACGTGAGGATTATCGTGTGATTGGTAGAAAAACAGTGTTTATGATTGTGTTGTTTATAGACGTGAAGCTCCCGAATATATACACATAAAAAATAAATAAATGCATCTAACAACTACAATTTAGAGGAATGTTAAAGTGAAATTTATAAGCGAATTGGGTGTAGGTGGTGAGATGGATCTACATAACTATTCTTATAGCGAATATTTTCAACTAAATAAAATATATTGGGTGTGTATAGGTAAGAGAGGCTAAATGTTTGCCTACAGGTGTGAGGGCGGGGGGGGGCAAAAAGTGTGCCAGCAGGAGATGTGAATTAGAACACTTAGAGAATTCTACGAAATATGTCTATATCCTCTGGATATTACGTTATATGATTGGTGTAAAGGATGTTATATGGTTCAAAAGTAATATTTTTATAGTGAATGTTTTCTACTAAATAGAATACCATGGATCTGTATAGGTAATTAGGGGGGGGGGGGGCAAAATGTTTGCCTACAGGAGGGGCAAAATGTTTGCCTACAGAAAAGAATGAATTGGAAAACTTATAGCGAATTCTCTCAACTAAATATATTACTATGTATGTGTATAATCAATGGGAGGGCGCAAAATGTTTACCTACAGGTGGGGGCAATTTGCCTATAGAAAAAGATGTAGTTCTTATAATGAATTCTCTCTACTAAATAGAATAACATGAAAGTGTATAGGTTTTGGGAGGGGGTAAAATGTATGCCTACAGGAGGAGGACAAAATGTTTGCCTATTGGAGGGGCCAAATTTTCTCCTACAGGAGAGATGAATTGGAGCTCTTATAGCAATTTCTGTCTACTACATAGAATACCATGGATGTGAATTTGTAATGGTAGGGGGCAAAATGTTTGCCTACAGGAAGGTTCCAAATGTTTGACTACAGGAGGGTGCAAGATGTTTGCCTACAGGGGAGATGAATTGGAATACTTAAAGGAAACTATAAATTCCATCTATCTCCTCTGGTTAGGGGTAGGGTTGACTCCTTCGGGAGAAAGGTCCTTGACATGAGAGTTAGTGTGGCAGTACCATACTATAGTAGCCGAGCCAAGTGGCACGGCACACAACTCGTTCAGGGTGGATGATGCGTCTCTTATAGCCTCTCTCTACTCAAGGCGACCCAAGTCTTCTTGTGCCACTCCTGATTTCGAAAATCGGGCTACTCTTCCGATTCTGGTGAATGGTATCTGCTGTGATGGCTTGGGCCGATAGTTTGTACCTAGGCCCGGCCACTTTGCAGGGGGTTTGGCCACTTGGCATTCAAGCCGTTGGGTCCCAATGCCTGGACTTCAATGTATATGGAAGTCCAAAGGCATGGAATGGAGTGTGGCCAACACAGCTCCCTCGAACTGGGAATGTGTCATGTAAGGACCTGTTGGGGAAAGGGAAGTGATGGATCGGATGCAGTGATGAAACTTTGGAGAAATATATGACGTTCGACGATATAAATTCTCCAATGTCAGATCAAGGGCTGCTATTTCCGGTGAGCAGCGATACTGGGAAATGGCCTTGACCACTCCTTGGTGATTTGGTCACCGGGGTAGTAGCCATTTTGGGTCATGGTAAGGCCACGCCTTGCAGGGGTGGCTCCCAGAGTGTGGGGCGAACGACCAGCTCTTAACTGGGTGTAAGGCTTATGCCTGGTGAGGTGGGTTCTTAACCACCTAGTGGGGAAGGGACTCCCTCTGTTCGCCCCATGCCTTCGGCGGTGGGTTGGTCATGAATAACACACAAGTGCGATGGAAATTAAGTGTTAGCATGGGGCGATCGGTTGGCCTCACTGGAGGTTCTCTCTGGTGACCGATCATTGTGGTTGGACTCGTGCTTGCAGTGGTTAAACACCGCATGCGGGAGGAGATATGGAGAGATTCCCACTCTTGTGGAGAGACCGGACGATGAGTGGAAACCTGCTCCGGTTGTGTCCTGGAGAGGCACTAAGGGTATGGGTAGAATCCTGGCCAGGGCACAGGCTTGTTTTCTGAGTGCGAGGGTCTCAGAACTTCTGTGGTAGGGGGGGAAAAGATGTGCGGATGTGCCAGGTTTGGGCTTAGGAATTGGCTAACGGTCGCGTTAATCCTGGTCTCCTTGTGGTGAGAGGACGTGATTTCTCTTCCCCATTTAGTGGGAGACCAAAGCGCGGAAAGACCTAACGGCTAAGAGCGCTGCGTTAAAACATAACAGTGCAAACACCTGAGATGTCTATTGCATTGTCTCCTCTGGTTATTATTTAACAAATATGTTTGTTGGGTACATCACATATATTAATTTATTCACTTGCAATAGTTTGAGATTGGAAACTTGAAATTCGGACTGGTATTCTATTATATCTTGCCACTCTCACGAAAATTCCCTGTGATATTGGGGAGATAGGACCGTTTGTGTATAATAAGAGGTAATATTCTCTTACCCTCGCGTCCATTTTGTTTAGATGAATGTTAATGCGAGTGATAAACAATCGAAAATTTATATTTTATAATTGGCTAATATTGAATGTTATTGGTAAGAGGCCAGTGGTTTTATCGCTGCTCCACCAAAAAGTTAGACACTATGTTTCCTGTGTTATGATAGAGTTTGAGAATGTTGGTGCAGAAAGTTAGGGTGATAGTATCTTAATTAAATTTCATTGCTAATTAATTCGCATAGATATGTGGTGTATATAGTTGTTTGAGGTTCTCATTTTATAAAATTTAGGGGGAAATGTTTGCTAGTAGCGTATATGATGCCTAGTTTGTATTTTGAAAACGGTTTGTTTCAGCAAGTATCTATTGTGGGATGAACACTCTAGCTCATCCCTCTGCGGGATGGGAATTGGTAAAATATATATTTTTTTTTTGCTAAGGAAATGAGTATGGTGTGTAGTATGTGAATATTGCAGCATTCGTCTGGAGTGATTTCGGGAAAAAAAAATAGGGGAAAATAAAGAAATCTGAATTCGGATCAATGTCCTTCCGTAAATGGGTTTAAATACTGTATTTGCCTTCGCATGTTACGCGAGTATGATATAAACAATGTTATTTTCTTGCATGTAAATTGGTTATGAACAACTTTTAAAAGGGTTTTGCACAATTAAATTTTTGGCACCTTACAAGATACCTCCTAAGGTTAGTTTAATTTCCAAGGGGATAATTTTTAGAAATGTCATTTTGTTCCAGTAAGTTATTAACTTCACAAAAAGTTAAAAAATGTTTGCATGTATAGTTACTTACTTCAATCTGTTTGGGTGTTTATATGTAATGATTGGTAATAGTGAATTTCAGATACTTTTTTTTACATGAATAGTTTAGCCTACTTGTGTTTCCTGTGATGTAAATGTTAAAACATCTAGAAAAAATATTGGTGCTTAATAAAATTGGTCAGTTACAGAAATAGTATTTTCTGATATGAATTCCTGTTTGGTATATGTAGGCATAATTAAGGTAACAACAAAATATTTACTTATATCATAGAAAAATTCAGCAATTGGTTTACGTAATTCAATCCATGCCGGGAGACAAATACGTCACTTGGTGTAAGGGTTTTAATTAATTTTATTATTATCTAGAAACACAGAAAAATATTAACACATTCAGGCCCACTGTACACAATTGTGTACATTACACAAGTGTAGGTAATTTTTGGTATTTACTGCACACTGCGAAGCTCAATGACCAATGATGCTATCTGTGGGTTAATGATTCTCAAATAGTATTTCTGCTCTAGGTCATAATTGGTTCATATAACTGTAGTCGAACCTACAGCCTACATCTCATTGGCTGTGGTAAAGAAATAAGTATTATGTTGACATAAGTACAGCACGCATCATAATTTTTTTGTTTGCAACTCCTGAACAAGTATATTAAACTGGGTCTGAAAGGTTAATTTTGGGAAAGCTATTTTGTACTGAAATTCTCCAATTTAATATGTGTAAGATTGTGTTAAAGTTTACATAAGTATAGACGGTGACATATAGTGGATTTCTAACTACTCTCTGTCGACTCGTGAGCCCCTCCACCAGAATGTAAGTTTAGCGAGCATGGTAACATGCGGGCACCCACTCCCCCTCACTGTACGAGCAGTTTTGCGACTTGCTAGGCCGCTTGGAAACGAGTGAGGGCTCTCTGAGTCGGCATAATTTCTGCACCCACTGGTAGAATTGCTGGATCTAGTCACGCCCCAACCCCCTTTCGACCTCTTAGCCATTCTTTGCAGAGCAGTTGGCTGTTCCCGCATCTGGCGCTTAAGTGGCAAGTTCGCTCTGCACTGCGGCTCTCTGCTGGGAATGTAAACTTTTGCCAAAAATGCGAGAGCGTCTCTCATGTTTAAGTATTCTACACAATATCACAGTGATTGTGATTTGTTAAAACACAATATTAAATTAACATCTCCTGACTTTAAATCAATTTCTGGTATCCTTAATATTTTGGGGTTTAAACAAATGTTAATAATGTTTTTTAGATTCAATTTGCATTTAGGTTTCGAGTTGTTCGGATGTGTGTATTTCCTCACTATATATCTCTGCATTTGTTCTCGATACCTAATAACTAATTTGTATTAAAATTTTTACTTTAAATTGAAATAAGAATGTGATAATATAAATGTTATTCATCTCGACGGAGATGAAGAAAGGAATATCTCTGTAAATATGTTTTAAACTTGGGGGAAATGAAGCAAGAACAAACCAAATACAAACCGAGTTAAGCAAAACTTACCCTCTTTGGAAATTGAACCAAGTTTTAATTCGGTATACACGTGTTTACCAGATTTCGATCTGTTTGGATGTGTGTTTGTATTTCCTCGCAATATGTTCTGTATTCGTTCTCTATACACCATTTCTAATTGAGAAACATGTATTTGCATTCAGCGGAATTTCAAATAAGCAGTGTGATAGTATACGTTCAATTACCCTTGTTGGGATAGAAGTAAGTAATATTTCAGTAAATATCATTTAACCTTCATGGGAAATGAAGCAATAACTAACCAAATACAAACATAGTTAAGCAAAACTTACCTCATTTGAAATCGAAGCAAGGTTTAAATCAGTATACACGTATTCACATTCGAGGGGGGGTTCGAAATGAATTTGTTTGGTAATTGTAGGAAAAATTTTGCTTACAACGAAATATTTACTTTTATCGTAGAACGATATTGGCAATTGGTTTTTCCTAATTTCAAGCAAGTCAGGAAAACATGTTTTGTTAATGTTTTGAGTAAAGGAAATGTTTCGTTTGGGATTTAATTATTTAACTTAATGTTATTATCTAACAATTTAGATATATAATATTAAAAAATATACATATTGATGTACTTTAAAAAAATATGTGAAAGTAATTTTATATGTGATATTGTATTCGAAACTATCATCGGAGTTGGGTGTTGGAGGCTTGGTATAGTCTCTGTTGATGCACAACCCTCCGCTCTGTGTACCGGTCTCGCGAGTTCCTGTGTCTTTTGGGAGCGTAGCATGTCACAGGGCCCACCCTTACATCTCGGCTGTTGGGGTCAGACTGATGGAGGAAGGGTGGTAGAGGTAGCTAGCCATCTGTTGTCGGATGAATCACTACCAAACACATTCTCGTGGTCACTGGTTATGTGTCCAGAAGAAGGTGCGCCGAGCGATGATCACATCTCGAGAGTTGAAGTTAGACTGATATAGGGTTTCTGAAGTACTGTCGTCTGTCTGCCCAATCTGCAATGCACTTAATATTACAACATGGAGGAAAAAATATTACAATCATATTAGCTTTTCACAGGCCATCTGGAAGTGAGCATTGGGCACGGTAGAATGTGTACTTATAATGTGTAATTAAAGTTGGAACTTTTCATTATGCAATTATGCATTTATTTGTACTTAGTCATTATTTGTATTTGTTTGTTATGCGAATTTAGCCTCTATGGGTCTCGAATCAAGGACTAAATCTCAAATCCTATAACTCTTACCCCTAACCATACAGCCTAGTCAGTTTTATTCGGCAGTCGGTGGGTAAACAAGTGTAGTTACTTTCGGTACTTACTCATTATGCATTATGCATTATGCTTAATTAAGTAATTACTCACTATGCATACTTAGCCATTAAACAATTAGCAATTATGCGATTTAAATAATCTATTTACCCAAATGGGTCCCACTCATCACCCTCTGTTATACTTTCCAACTGTTAAAAACTGAATAATGAAATACACGAACCAATATACTATTATCACTGACTATCGTAGTTTGCGTCATACTGTTATACTTTCAAATATTAACATTGACTAACACAGGTCCTGCGACCTGAGCTGACTGGTTCCAAAATTATTCTAGGAATTTTTTAAAATATATCTCTAACTTATATATTAACGCTATCCAATATGCTGGTTATCTCCTCGGATTTTCCCTACAGTAACCTGTGTGCAACCCCTATTGCCTTCAAGCGTGGTGTGGCGAACTGCGCTCAGTCAGAGATGGGGGCTGGCCAGAGATGGAAGCGGGTAACACGGGCGACGTAAACTTGGCATCGGAGTTGCCTAGAGGCATGCTTGGCTTACCCAATCCAACAGGGCAGGCATGTATAATGTAAATATATTAGCAATTTCAGCTAAATCGCAAGTGGGCAGCGGTGAGGAGCAGATGTGTATGTAGTGTGTAATTACAAGTACTTAGCATTTGAATTTATTCGCTATGCAATTGCTAATTATGCAAAATTAGACATTGTACAATTGCTAATTATGCATACTTGTGTACTTATTCACTACCCAAATACTCTCCGTACTTAGTTATGATCGGATGTTTAAAATTCTAATTAATGTATTTACCTTTGTCAGGTGTTGAACCAGGGACTTCTTCCTCCCCCTCTCTACTTCAATACACCTCACCCTAAACTTCAAACCTTTTCACTTGTTCGGTAGCCGAAGAGTGGACGTGTGCACGTACTCTCATTATGCATTTACAAAATATGCCATTACATGAAATCATGCCTTTTACGTGTCTCGAACAATGAGCTGCCCACATACCCTCAAAAAATTCAAAGTCCCACAGGGTTGGGTTGAGAAGGGGAGGGGGCATAACCGTTACACAATCACAGTACTCCTCACATGGTTTTGTTGGGAGTGGGGAGGGGGAGGGAACCCATCAGCCAATCACAGCACACCTAACGTTAAGGATTGGAAGAGGGGTAGAGGTGTAATATCCCCTCCCCAGTGGCAGGGAGGAGGAGGAGGGGGAATGTTTCGTGGGACGTATCGGGTGGGGGGAGGGGAATTGAAGATGGTTGTGTTTGAAGAAGGAGTAAGGCACGAGGGGTGGAATGGACGCCATTTTGAATTAATTGTATCAATCTGGCATGCAGTCACCAATCACGCTGTAAACTGTTCTCGTAAAGCCAGCAATCAGCAGACGTATATGTTACAGTACATAAGATATTATTATAATGTAATCGGGAATACCGCCACTTCCCCGAAATACTAGATACATTAGAAAATTACTTAACAAGAACTTACTGATATAACTTATTAGTCTATTTCCCCAACGTGAGTGAAATTATTGTTTAAAAATATTCTTCAAAGCTTAATTCGTAGGTAGGACATGACATCTGGTTGAAAGCAATGTCATCAGAGATGAAACTAGAAACACATGCAACATTTGTGAGACAATTACAAACACACACGTGCCTCACACGGAACTCGAACACAGTAAACCTCCTACCATAAGTTAGCGTGCAATCAAGGAATTATGGAGTTTGGATTCGGAGAATCACGTTACAGATTTAAACCGT
The DNA here is from genome assembly GCA_029891345.1 of Dryococelus australis. Lineage (NCBI taxonomy): Eukaryota > Metazoa > Arthropoda > Insecta > Phasmatodea > Phasmatidae > Dryococelus > Dryococelus australis. Next base: position 73,088 of record JARBHB010000024.1, read on the forward strand.
CCATGTTTTTAATTGTAGGGCTTACAACCCTAACTATTTGCCGAGCAGTCCTTGTGAAAATAAGTTACTAAGGAACTTGAAACATGAAAGTTTACATGTACAACTGTACCACTAAAGTGTGAATAAATTGGCGGAAATGGTTTGATTGGTCCACTAGATATGAGATAAAAACTTTATTTAGTTATATATTACAAAAATTTCCAAAAAAAAAAAACAGACTATGTATACAATGCCTCTAATATTTACTCTTAACATACAAACTTTGGTTGAGATGTGTTAAATTGTTTAAAATATGTGGCCATTTTGAACATTATTGTTGAACCAATTAAATAAAGTAACTGTACACGGCCTTACGTAGCGTTCATTGTGTCCACAGTACGATGGAAATTATTTGAACTGTTCCAGAAATATAGCAAAATGTACAATTTTTTTCAAGTGGCGATATTTTGCCAAGAGAATTGGAAAATAGAATCTTCGTATGCATAATTGATGCTTACAAGGACTACTGTTAGTGTATAAAACTTGGTTGATTTTTCTTTTGTTTTATACGTCATGCTAAATTAAACTATTTACATAGACACAATTTGAAGAAAAAAAAAAAACTAACACGCCTGGATCTTGTCAGTTTACATACCATAACACAGAACTTATTGTGTGTAACATTTTGTGGTAATCGGTTGATTGGCCCTTGAGATATGGTACAGAAATTTCTTAATTTTCATGTGGCGATCTTCATAATTGAGAACATAAAAGTAATTATTAGCACATTCCATGATTGTATATTGCCAGTATACATCGTTTAAAATCGATTAAATAGTTTCGTAAATAAAGCCACTAAGCCAAAGTCATTTTCTAGCATTCATTCTAAAAATAAGTATGTCACACACAAAAAAAAATTAGTATAGCCTCTAAAAGTACAAATTCTTCACAAAATTTGGTAAGAAGCGATTGATTGTGTCCCGAGATAAGACATAAAAACTTAATTTTTTGTTATGGAGCTATCTTACCAAATGGCAAAAAAAAATCTCTGTATAGACAAGTTCGGTAGTTGTAATAGATACTGACTTCATACAAAGTTATGTTGGAATATGTTTTGTTAAAAAAACTATACGGATCTAAAATATTTATAAAGACACAATTTCGAAAATAAGTGCATGACCTACTTGAAACATACCATTTTACACCACCTGCTGCAGTACTATATGCTTGCCAAATTTGGTACGATGCTATAAATTTTTTTCCCGAGATATTACTAAAACTTTAATTTTTAATTTGGCATGTCATACGAAATGGCAGTCAAACGATCCTGTATGTGTATATATATTCCATGGTTGTAGTATATATTGTTAACATAAAATAGTTCTGTAGGAATTGATTAAGTGGTTTCGTCTATAAATCATAGTAAACTAAAATGGCATAGGGCCACCAATTTGAAAATAAGTGTTTTACCATTTCAAATATGCCATTTTACACTATCTGTCGCAATACTATTTGTATGTCAAATTTGATAGGAATCGGTTAATTTTTTTCCAAAAATAATACATAAAAATTCTCATTTATTCGTATGGAGCTATCTTACAAAATGGCAGAGAAGAATTGTTGTAATATCTACTGCCACCATACAATTAATGTTGGATTTGATTACATGGTTTTGACGGTACAGTATTCTAAGTTAAAATGCTATATGTCCACCATTTTAAAATAAGTGACATACATAAAACATATTTTTTAACATCAACTGTCACAGTACTACATGTTTGTCAAATTTGGTAGGAATGGATGCAATTTGTTTCACCCAGATATCACATAAAAATTATTAATTAATGTGATGCTATCACCATTTTTACAACAATTGGTTTGGAAATTCAATATCACGTCTTATTCTAACAACTTTTAAAATCGAATAATCATTAATATCAGTATTAATTTAAAAAATACTACAGTCAACTAGAAATGGAAAATACCCTTATCGAATATGTAATCAAAATATTGATTGGTTTATCTTTGCATTAATTTTCCAATTAAATTTGACATACGTATTCGGTTATGTTGTAAATGATGTAATTTCACTGCATCATTTGGAGCAATAGGAATAGCCATGTTTGTTAATCTTTTATTTCCATAACTATGTTTTTTTAATATTTAATATTTGTCAGTGATGAATTGCCTTAAATATTCATTTATAATACTATTGTTGATTGGAATAATTTAGTTAAAAATTAATTACATTATCTAAGTAATTTACTTTATTAATAAGTGCAATTAATTTAACGACTAAAATACATGAACCAATATTATGCAAATGTTCAGGTTTACTTTTTCTTTGTTCAAATATATATTTTTTAACTTTTTTATTTTCAATTTTAAAATATTTGCTTTTCACTTTACAAAGCAACATCGTTTTTAAATTGATTTTAATTTTCATTTAAACTATTAACTTTTAAGATGATGGTTTATCACAATAAATCTTAAAAGATTAAAATTTGTTATTTCCCATTTTAAATTATTATATTTAAATCATCATATATACCACTTTCAATATAATAATTAAACTCAGATTTCAGAGCATAATTATGATAATAATATTTTATTTTATTATAATACTAAGATACCTCTTAATCAGTGATAAAGTGTGTAATTTCTTTTGTCATTTTTATGAATAGATACAGTTTCCTTACTGAAAAAATGTTTGTTTCCTTTAAAAGGTATTAATTATATTATTAGAAATGCAAGGCAAATAATTCAAACAATGAATGTTGTTTAAATAAAAATAACCATATTTTTGAGAAACAATGTATTAAAATAAAAAATTAAATTTTGGAAAAAATTTGAAAATTTTAATAAATTAAAAAAAAGTAAAAACTGGGAAATTTAAATTTTTTTTAAAAAACTTATTAAATTTTAAAAAATTTATTTACAATAAATTTTGCCTTTTAAATTTAATTTAAAGGTGACCCAAAAAAATTAAATTGTTTAATTTTTTTAAATTTTTTTTATTAAAAATTTTTTTAAAAAAAAAAAAATTTTTTTTGTTAGTTTTAAATGTAACAAAATTTTATACCCCAAATTATTTTTTGGGAAAAAATTTTAAAATTGTTATGTGAAAATTTTTTGGGATTCCGGGTTGGTATTTAAATCCCTTTAAAAAGAATTGTTAAAATTTTATTTTTTTTTTTTAAGAAAAAAATTTTAAAAAAAATAATGGGGGTGGGGAAACCCGAAAAGGGGGGGAAAAATTTTCCCCCTTTGAATACCAAATAAAAAAAAAAATAAAAACCATAATTTTAAATTTTTGGCACCAAGGCATTTAAAATAAAAAAGGGGGTTTCAAAAAAACCCAAAAAACCCCTTTTTTAAAAAAAAAAAATTTCTTTTTCCCAAAATTTTCCCCAAAAATTTTTTTTTTTTGGGGAAATGGGGCTTAAAATTTTCATCCTATTTAACCATTTGGGGCGGTGTGTTTTTTTCCCCAAAAAGGGAATTATTTTCTTTCCCCTTTTTTAAAAAATTTTGGGTTTTTTTAAAAAATAATTGGCTGAATTTTAAAAAAATGGGGTTTTTCCAAAAAATTTTTCTCTCAAATTTTTTGGGTTTTTTAAGTTTCAATTATTAAAAACCCCAAAAAATTTTTTGAAGAAATCACGTTTTTTAAAAAAATTTTTAATACATAATTTTTCCCCAAACCTTTTTCCCCAATATTTTAAACTCCCCCTTTTTTCAGTATTTTTAAGAAATTTTTAAATTAATTTAAAAAAAGGGAAAAAATTGACGCTTGTTTAAAATTTTTTTGACCCCAAAATTAATTATTTAAATTTAGGGGGAAAAAAAAAAGTTAGCCAATAGAAATTTTTGGTTTCCCGCCAAATATGTTAAATTGGTGTTTTATGGGGACGAAACGTACTCAAAATTTGCCCCAAAATCATTTTTTTAAACATGCTGTTTCTTTTAAACAATGTCGTTTCATAAAAATTTTTTTCTTTTTATTTTTTTTACAAGCAAAAAAAAAAAAATTTGGGTTGTTTTTTCCCTGAAATTAAAAAAAAAATTTCTTGAATCACTTTGTAGATTTTCTTAAGCTTTTAAAAAGTTTTTTCCTTTTTGGATTTTTGATACCGACATAGTTTCCAAATTTAAAAGAAAATTTCTTTTACTCTAACTTCAAAAAACGACGGATAAAATTTTCCATTTTTTTTTTTTATTTTGGGGGGAAATTTATTTTTTTTTTGGAACAAAAAGCACTTTTCGGGGCCCCCTTTTGTTTCGCCTAAATATTCATAAACAAATAAAAATACAACTTAAGTGTTTTAAAATAAAATTTGAAAAAAACACTGCGTGATTACATAGGACAGTTAAAAAAGGGTGTACTACTTTGAAGTACGGGATTTTAGGTTTTTGGCGCCGGCACACTGACTTTCCCGACTAAATGCAGACTAGCTAATCCCCGGGGGACTTGGGGACAAGATGTCGCGGCAACAAAACTGAGGAATGAGGCTGCCCCTTTGGAAAAAAGACCCCTTAGGGGTAGGGCACACACTTTCCTTTCTTAGAAAAGACACGTTTTTTCCCCGGAACACGACCTTTTCCTACAGGAACAACCTAAAATACTAGAAAATTGAAAAAACTTTAAAAACCTTTATTGGCAATGAAACTTCCAAAATAATTTTTCCCCCTTTGGATATTAGACCCCGCAGACTTTAGAATTTTCCCTTTGGGAAAATAGAAATTAAAATAGTTTCCCAAATTTTTCAACCAAAGAAGCTTGTATTGTTTTTGGACTTGTAAAAAAGAGAACCTAAAAAATTTACATGGCTGTGGAAATTAAAAATATTTAAATTGGCAAAAATAAAATTTTTAATTACCTCGATATTTAAAAACCCGTTTTTACGGTTTAAACCGGCTCTTTTGAATGCCTTTCTTAAAAAATACCTTTAAAGCAAAAAACGTTTTTTTCCGCAAAAAAGAATCTAACATTTTCATGGGCCTGATCACTTTTTTCTTGCGCCGGTCCAGGGAACTATACTTTTTTTTTAAGAAAAACAAATTTTTTTAAAAGAAATTTGCTTATATTTATTTTTAAAAGTGAATGAAAAAAACTTTAAAGCCAAATAAATAAATAAAGTAATTAAAAATTTTTAAACCTAACACTTTTAACTCTACCAATTTTTTATAAAAGGGAACAAAATTTTTCCTCCACGTTTCCCAAACCCCTACCACGTCCCAAAGGAGAGTGCATTTAAATTTAATAAAATAAGGGCAGTGAAGTTGTTCCCAAAAGTACTAAATTTTACCGTGAAAAACCTTTAAACCCTTTTTCCTTAAGGAACCAAATTGCGGGTTTTTTATTTGTAAAAAATGGTCTTTTTTAAAATGTTTTACAGGGGTTCCCGACCTAAGACCATTCATAGGGGGGTGACAACTTTTTAGGGCCCCCCTATTCCCAAGGGGAATTTGGGAAAAGGCGGAAAAGGAAAATTTTTCACGTCAGCAACACAAACAAAGACCCCGTAAAAAATTCTCAACCAGCCTGACACGTCACCAACGCATAATAGTATCTTTCTTGCCCTGCAAAAAAAGTAAGTAAAATTTAACCCATTTTTGAAAACCCAAATGGATTTTTCCCCCCCTTTAAAATTTAAAATAACGCACCGTTTGGGTTAAAAATGATCTTGAAAAAGGAAATTTTTAAAAAATTTTATTTTCAGAAACTCGTGGCTTTAATACTAGCTAACTTTTTTTGGGGGTCACTAAGCATATCAGAAAAATTTTTCAAAATTTAGGCAATTTTCTAATATTGTATGGGCATGTGCCCCTGGAAAAGAAATAAGGGAAAAAGTTTAATTAAATAAAGCAAAGAAAACTTCCTTATGTAAAAACTCTGCAACATTTTTAAAAAGGAAGGCCCACGTAAGAAAGGGGGATCTGATCTAACTTTCCCCCGGGGGATGGAAAATTTGGGTTGTGATTTCTGAAAAGTGTTTTGCCATGTTTTTGGGTAAAGTGTAAAAGTTTTACTTGGTTCATAAAAACACTTTTTTTACGAAAAAAAAAAATGGGTTTTCTACCCAAGTCTAATTTTATCCATCAAAGAAAGCTTTTTTGCACGGGAAAATTATTTATTTAAACCTTTGTTTTTGGGGATTTAAAAATCTTTACAGCTGGTGCCCCTATATTAGAATAGGGTTTTTTCTAAAGAAATTAAACGGAATATTTGTAAGTTAATTTTTAGGTACAAGCAGGGTTTATTTTTGTAAATGTGAATAGATTTTAAATTTTTCCCCTGAATTTCATTTACCTGGTTACAAAATTCCAAAAATCTATTAAAAAAAATTAAACGAAAAATTAGAACGGGGGGGTAAGGGGAAAAAACAAATGTTATTAACCATGTAAAAATCATCATAACCCCTTACAAGATCATAAATTTTTATTAAAATTTTCACAAGAAAAAAAACCTTTACAAATAAATAATAAATTTTAAAATAAAGTTTCAACAAATTTGGAAAAGTATACCCCGCAAAATTTTATTTCTTATTTTTTGGGCTTTAATTAAAAAATTAAATTAAAATTTTTGGGGAAATTAAAAGTCCAAAAAAAACCAAATTTTAAAAAATATAATTTTTAATTATTAAAAATTTAAAAAAAAAATTTTTATAAAAAAATTGAATTAAAATGTTGAAAATTTATAAATATTTTTTACACAAAAATTTTAAAAAGGGGAAAATTAAAAAAATTTAAAAAAAGGGGGGTAAATCAAAAAAATGTTTATTAAAAATTTTTAAAAATTATTAAAATATGAAAGTGGAAACCCGACTTTAAAAAAGGGAAAAAATTTTAAAATTTTTAAAACCAATTTTAGGGCTTTTTGGAGCTTTACTGGTGGGGCCACTAGCACCAAATTTTTGATTTTATTTAAAAACAAAAAAAAAAAATTTTTAAAATTTAAAATAATTATTTAAAATACTAACAAAAAATAAATTTAAGGGGAAAGTAAAAAAAAAAAAAAAAAAAAAATTTCCCTTTTCAAAAAAAAAGAAAACCCTTTTGCCGTTAAAAATATATTTTTAAAATGTTGAGAATTTTTAAAAAAATAGGCACAGTCATGTTAATTTATGAATTTCCAAAAAAAAATAAAAAACATGGTATGCAATTTTAAATTTTTTAAAGTAACTGTAATCCTTTAACTGATTGGGGTTTTTGGGAAGGGGGGAAAAAATGATAAATTTTTTTGAAACATTTAGTCCCAAAAAATTTTGAAACGTTTAAAAAACTGTTTTTTAAAAAATATATATAATTTAAATTTTATGATTATAGAAACAAAATTTTTGGGTGAGTTATCTGGCGTTTTTTAAAGCTTAATAATTTTTAAAATCAATTTTTTAAAATGGGAAGTTAAAATATTTCTTTTCCTTTTATTTCATGATAGAATTACTTACGAAACCCCAATTCGGGTTTTTGGGGAAAAAAATTTTTTAAAATTTATGGGGAAAAAAAATTTTAAAAAAATTACAAATACACATTTTAATGAATACATTTTAAATAATGTATTCAACGATTTCGAGAAATAATTTAAAAAGGATCAA
>JARBHB010000240.1:0-17789 GCA_029891345.1 Dryococelus australis
TAATGTATATCATCAAATTATAATAATACAAGTAAACAATTGATAACTGTGTTCTATAAAATAATTTCATATTCTAAGAAATCTAGTTATTAATTTTGAAGAAATAGTATCAACTTAAAAATATTAATATATACAAAAAAATAATAAATATGTTCTATAAACGCAAATATATTGTTCATATTTAGCAAATAATTTTGCATATTTAAGATAGTATTAACATTGGTAAGAAATATTTAATTGGGCATATATAAAATTGAATAAAACTCAAAATTGTATAATACTAACCGCAAAAAAAAAAAAAAAAAAAAAAAAAAAAAAAAAAAAAAAAAAAAAAAAAAAAAAAAAAAAAAAAAAAAAAAAAAAAAAAAAAAAAAAAAAAAAAAAAAAAAAAAAAAAAAAAAAAAAAAAAAAAAAAAAAAAAAAAAAAAAAAAAAAAAAAAAAAAAAAAAAAAAAAAAAAAAAAAAAAAAAAAAAAAAAAAAAAAAAAAAAAAAAAAAAAAAAAAAAAAAAAAAAAAAAAAAAAAAAAAAAAAAAAAAAAAAAAAAAAAAAAAAAAAAAAAAAAAAAAAAAAAAAAAAAAAAAAAAAAAAAAAAAAAAAAAAAAAAAAAAAAAAAAAAAAAAAAAAAAAAAAAAAAAAAAAAAAAAAAAAAAAAAAAAAAAAAAAAAAAAAAAAAAAAAAAAAAAAAAAAAAAAAAAAAAAAAAAAAAAAAAAAAAAAAAAAAAAAAAAAAAAAAAAAAAAAAAAAAAAAAAAAAAAAAAAAAAAAAAAAAAAAAAAAAAAAAAAAAAAAAAAAAAAAAAAAAAAAAAAAAAAAAAAAAAAAAAAAAAAAAAAAAAAAAAAAAAAAAAAAAAAAAAAAAAAAAAAAAAAAAAAAAAAAAAAAAAAAAAAAAAAAAAAAAAAAAAAAAAAAAAAAAAAAAAAAAAAAAAAAAAAAAAAAAAAAAAAAAAAAAAAAGATTCCTTGTAGAAATTTCTGCTTGAAGATTGAAGTAGATACATCAAGTTTTTATAAAAAACCCAAAAACATGGTACAGTGTTCTATAACTATTAATGTTTCTTAAGAATCTATATACTTCTTGAGACAATGTACTCGATTGAGTATGAATGTAGTATACATAAAATTTAATAAAACCCAAAAAGAAGGTATTTTCTAATGCTGATTAAGTTATATTCTTAAGAAATGTATTTAATCTTGTGGAAATGTTAGACTTTGAAGTATTAATTTTACAAAAGTATAAATTCCAAAAACGAAAATTGATATTTATATAGTATAATTTGCACATTAATCGATAATTTTGAGACATATATGAACTTGAGATTGATAGTAACCTAAAAGTTAAATTACAACGAAATAACTGTCATATACATTGAATTGAATTTTAACAAATTATTATAATCTTTAGACAATAGTTCATGTTTTAAGTGAGTGAGATCATCAAATTAATATATCCCAAACGAAATGTACTGTGTTTGGAATATGTTTAATTAAAATTATTATAACTTAAGGACAATTATACTCATTTTAAGTAAATGTGTACACTAAAATATTAATAAATTTCAAAAAGTAACTGTGTTCTTAGCTAATAATTTATATTCTAAGCAAGGTATATTCTTTAGCAATTATTTCTCTTTAGATTTGAATGGTATCTCAATTTTAATATACAAACCAATAATTTCTAATATGATACTGTGTCTATCTTACAAATTAAATAATTAAGACATTAGTAGTTTCTAAATTTGAATAGTTTCAAATCAAAGTTTAAAATATTCAAAAGACAAATGTTACATGTTTCTTTAGCTTTGAATGTAACTACAAAGTTATAATCAAGACAATTTACTTGCAATTGAATGAAGTGTGTTCATCAAAATATATAATATTATCCAAACGACAAAGTAATGTTTCATAAGCTAATAATTTATTCTAAGCAAAGGTTTTACATTTACAATTAGTATTGAATTTTGAATTTGAATGAGTACACTAGTATAAATATTTCCAAGAAAATGAAATGGTTTTTAATATAATTAATTCAACTACAATGTTTATTACATTTAAGCAATTGTTAATCGAACTTGAGTATTGAAGTAATACATCAAGTTTTTAAATCCAAAAACGACAAAAGTAAATGGTTCTATTATGAATTGAACTGTTGCACATTCTTAGCAAATCTATATCATTCTTGTAAGGAAATATTATGCGACTTGTGGAGTATTGAAGGTGTATACAATCAAAAGTATATAATAAATATTCCCAAAAACGACAATGAGTAATTCTATTACTAATTATTTCATCTTACATGTAGTATACTTTGTACATTATAATGAATTGAATATATTGTAAAAACATTAATAAATACAAACGAATGAATGTGTTCTTTATGAATTAATTCACTTTAAGCATATTCATTTTTAGATATACTATTAGATATTAGTAACATAATTATAAATTCCCAAAAAAATATAACGTTTATTACAATGAATGTGTTCTTCTTAAGAATGTATATACATTTTTAAGAAATTTATCGACTTTGAATATGAGTTATATACAATAATTTAATAATTATCAAGAATGTACTGGTCTTTAGGAATTAATGTTGTACATTTAAGATTATATATCTAGACAATTATACTGGTTGAATATAATGTGTCATCAAATTAAAAAATAACCAAAGACATATATATGTTCTAATATGAATTGAACTGTTGTATATCTACAACGATTTTACATTTTTAATTATTAATCGTCTTTAAGAATGTTTATACATAAAGATTATAAAAAAACAAAGATGGTACAGGCATAAGCTAATTATTTTATATTCTAACAATGTATTACATTCTGAAGACATGTATGATTAATATTAATGGATACATAAGAATAAAACCAAAAACGAAATATAATTTCATAGAATTATTTCATCTAAGATTGGTTATAAATTTGTGATTATTAACTCTAAATATTATTGCAATCAATTTTTAATAATACAAAAAAAAAATTTAATTGTTATATCTAATGAACTGTTATCTTCAATGTATATTACATTTTGTAAGGCATAGTTACTGAACTTTAGAAGTTTAATAGTTAACAAATCAAAGTTTAAATAATAATCCAAACGCAAATGGTAACATGTTTCTATATACAATTGAACTGTATCTTCTAAGCAAATCGTAGTTATAATTCTGAAGGACAATTAGTTATCGATTTTAGTATTGAAGTGAGGATACATCAAAAGTTAAATAAATATATCCCAAACGCAAATGAGAATGTGTTCTTAAGCAATTAATTGTCACATTCTTAAACAAATGTAATTACTTTTGAAGGACAATTGTTTACAGACTCTTAGAGTATTGAATTAGTATACATCAAAAGTTTTAATAATAAACAAAAACGCATTGTAACATGTGTTCATATATAATTGAACTGTTCCATCATTCTTAAGCAAATCGAGTTATACATTCTTGTAAGGACAATAAGTTACTTGCGAACTTGTTGAAGTATTGAAGTATGGTATACCAACTCAAAGTAATATAATAAATATATCCCAAAAACACAAATGAGTAACATGTGTTCTAATAGCTGAATTGAACTGTTGTCATCATTCTTAACCAAATCGTAATTATTACATTCTTGTAAGGACAATTAGTTACACTGTACTTCTTAGAAGTATTGAAGTGTAGTTATACAAATCAAAGATTTTATAATAAATAATCCAAAAACGACAAATGGTAACATGTGTTCTATATAGCTGAATTGAACTGTTGATCATTCTTAAGCAAATCGTAGTTATTACATTCTTGTAAGGACAATTATTTACTTGCGAACTTGTTGAAGTATTGAAGTGTAGGTATACAACTCAAAAGTAATATAATAAATATATCCAAAACGACAAATGAGTAACATGTTTCTATATAGCTGAATTAAATTGTTGTCATCATTTTAAGCAAATCGTAGTATTACATTCTTGTAAGACAATTATTACATGCGTATCTTAGAATATTGAATGTAGGCATACATCAAAGTTTTTAATAAATAACCCAAAAACGACAAATGAGTATATGTTTCTATATAGCTGAATTGAACTGTTGTATCATTCTTAAGCAAATCGTATTTACATTCTTGTAAGGACATTATTACACTCGTACTTCTTAGAAGTATTGAAGTGTAGTTATACAAATCAAAGATTTTAAATAATACACCAAAAACGACAAATGTGTAACATGTGTTCTATATAGCTGAATTGAACTGTTGTCATCATTCTTAAGCAAATCGTAGTTATTACATTCTTGTAAGGACAATTAGTTACTTGCGAACTTGTTGGAAGTATTGAAGTGTAGGTATACAACTCAAAAGTAATATAATAAATATATCCCAAAAACGACAAATGAGTAACATGTGTTCTATATAGCTGAATTGAACTGTTGTCATCATTCTTAAGCAAATCGTAGTTATTACATTCTTGTGTGGACAATTAGTTACATGCGTTCTTCTTAGAAGTATTGAAGTGCATGCATATCAGTCATAAGTTTTATAATAAATATATCCCAAAAACGACAAATGTGTAATATATGTTCTATATAGCTGAATTGAACTGTTGTCATCATTCTTAAGCAAATCGTAAATATTACATTCTAGTAAGGACAATTAGTTACACTCGTACTTCTGAGAAGTATTGAAATATAGTTATACAAATCAAAAGTTTTATAATAAATATATAAAAAAAACGACAAATGAGTAACATGTGTTCTATATAGCTGAATTGAACTGTTGTCGTCATTCTTAAGCAAATCGTAGTTATTACATTCTTGTAAGGACAATTAGTTACTTGCGAACTTGTTGGAAGTATTGAAGTGTAGGTATACAACTCAAAAGTAATATAATAAATATATCCCAAAAACGACAAATGAGTAACATGTGTTCTATATAGCTGAATTAAATTGTTATCATTGTTTAGCAAATCGTAGTTATAACAGTCTTGTAAGGACATTTAATTAAATGCGTACATCTTATAGGTATTGAATTGTAGGCATATCACTCAAAAGTTTTTGTAATAAATACAACCCAAAAACGACAAATGAGTAACATATGTTCTATATAGCTGTATTGAACTGTTGTCATCATTCTTAAGAAAATCGCAGTTTTTACATTCTTGTATGGGCAATTAGTTACATGCGTTCTTCTTATTAGTATTGAAGTGCAGGCATACCAGTCATAAGTTTTATAATAAATATATCCCAAAAACGACAAATGAGTATTATGTGTTCTATATAGCTGAATTGAACTGTTGTCCTCATTCTTAAGCAAAACGTAAATATTACATTCTAGTGAGGACAATTAGTTACACTCGTACTTCTGAGAAGTATTGAAGTATAGTTATACAAATCAAAGGTTTTATAATAAATATATCCCAAAAACGACAAATGTGTAACATGTGTTCTAAATAGCTGAATTGAACTTTTGTTATCATTCTTAAGCAAATCGTAGTTATTACATTCTTTATGGACAATTAGTTTCATGCGTTCTTAGAAGTATTGAAGTGCATGCATATCAGTCATAAGTTTTATAATAAATATATCCCAAAACGACAAAGTGTAATATATGTTCTATATAGCTGAATTGAACTGTTGTCATCATTCTTAAGCAAATAGTAGTTATTACATTCTTGTGTGGACAATTAGTTACATGTGTTCTTCTTAGAAGTATTGAAGTGATGCATATCAGTCATAAGTTTTATAATAAATATATCCCAAAAACGACAAATGTGTAATATATGTTCTATATAGCTGAAATGAACTGTTGTCATCATTCTTAAGCAAATCGTAAATATTACATTCTAGTAAGGACAATTAGTAACATCGTACTTCTGAGAAGTATTAAAGTATAGTTATACAAATCAAAAGTTTTATAATAAATGTATCAAAAAAACGACAAATGTGTAACATGTGTTCTATATAGCTGAATTAAACTGTTGTATCATTCTGAAGCAAATCGTAGTTATTACATTCTTGTAAGGACAATTAGTTACTTGCGAACTTGTTGGAAATATTGAAGTGTAGGTATACAACTCAAAAGTAATATAATAAATATATCCCAAAAAACAAAGGGTAACATGTGTTCTATATAGCTGAATTGAACTGATGTCATCATTCTTAAGCAAATCGTAATTATTACATTCTTGTAAGGACAATTAGTTACACTCGTACTTCTTAGAAGTATTGAAGTGTAGTTATACAAATCAAAGATTTTATAATAAATATATCCCAAAAACGACAAATGTGTAACATGTGTTCTATATAGCTGAATTGAACTGTTGTCATCATTCTTATGCAAATTCTAGTTATTACATTCTTGTAAGGACAATTAGTTACTTGCGAACATGTTGGAAGTATTGAAGTGTAGGTATACAACTCAAAAGTAATATAATATTATATCCCAAAAACACAAATGAGTAACAGTGTTCTATATAGCTGAATTAAATTGTTGTCTTAAGCAAATCTTAGTATAAACATTCTTGAAAAAACATTTTTTACATGCGTACATCTTTGAGGTATTGAATTGTAGGCATATCACTAAAAAGTTTTTGTAATAAATACAACCCAAAAACGACAAATGAGTAACATGTGTTCTATATAGCTGAATTAACTGTTGTCATCATTCTTAAGCAAATAGTAGTTATTACATTCTTGTGTGGACAATTAGTTACATGTGTTCTTCTTAGAAGTATTGAAGTGATGCATATCAGTCATAAGTTTTATAATAAATATATCCCAAAAACGACAAATGTGTAATATATGTTCTATATAGCTGAAATGAACTGTTGTCATCATTCTTAAGCAAATCGTAAATATTACATTCTTGTAAGGACAATTAATTACTTGCGAACTTGTTGGAAGTATTGAAGTGTAGGTATACAACTCAAAAGTAATATAATAAATATATCCCAAAAACGACAAATGTGTAACATGTGTTCTATATAGCTGAATTGAACTTTTGTCATCATTCTTAAGCAAATCGTAGTTATTACATTCTTTATGGACAATTAGTTACATGCGAACTTGTTGGAAGTATTGAAGTGTAGGTATACAACTCAAAAGTAATATAATAAATATATCCCAAAACGACAAATGAGTAACATGTGTTCTATATAGCTGAATTAAATTGTTGTCATCATTGTTAAGCAAATAGTAGTTATAACTACTTGTAAGGACAATTATTTACATGTTTACATCTTAGAGGTATTGAATTGTAGGCATATCACTCAAAAGTTTTTGTAATAAATTACAACCCAAAAACGACAAATGAGTAACTTGTGTTCTATATAGCTGAATTGAACTGTTGTCATCATTCTTAAGCAAATCGTAGTTATTACATTCTTGTATGGACAATTAGTTAAATTCGTTTCTCTTATTAGTATTGAAGTGCAGGCATACCAGTCATAAGTTTTATAATAAATATATCCCAAAAACGACAAATGTGTAATATGTGTTCTATATAGCTGAATTGAACTGTTGTCATCATTCTTAAGCAAATCGTAATTATTACATTCTTGTAAGGACAATTAGTTTCACTCGTACTTTGAGAAGTATTGAAGTATAGTTATACAAATCAAAGTTTTATAATAAATATATCCCAAAAACGACAAATGTGTAACATGTGTTCTATATAGCTGAATTAAACTGTTGTCATCATTCTTAAGCAAATCGTAGTTATTACATTCTTGTAAGTGACAATTAGTTACTTGCGTACTTTTAGAAGTATTGAAGTTAGGTATATCAACTCAAAAGTTATATAATAAATATATCCCAAAACGACAAATGAGTAACTATGTTTCTATATAGCTGAATTGAACTGTTGTCATCATTCTTAAGCAAATCGTAAATTATTACATTCTTGTAAGGACAATTGTTACATCGTACTTCTTAGAAGTATTGAAGTGTAGTATACAATCAAAGTTTTATAATAAATATATCCAAAAACGACAAATGTGTAACATGTGTTCTATATAGCTGAATTGAAACTGTTGTCATCATTCTTAAGCAAATCGTAGTTATTACATTCTTGTAAGGACAATTAGTTACTTGCGAACTTTTGAAGTATTGAAGTGTAGTATACAAACTCAAAATGTTTATAATAAATAATCCCAAAAACGACAAATGGGTAACATGTGTTCTATATAGCTGAATTGAACTGTTGTCATCATTCTTAAGCAAATCGTAATTATTACATTCTTGTAAGGACAATTAGTTACACTCGTACTTCTTAGAAGTATTGAAGTGTAGTTATACAAATCAAAGATTTTATAATAAATATATCCCAAAAACGACAAATGTGTAACATGTGTTCTATATAGCTGAATTGAACTGTTGTCATCATTCTTAAGCAAATCGTAAGTTATTACATTCTTGTAAGGACAATTAGTTACTTGCGAACATGTTGGAAGTATTGAAGTGTAGGTATACAATCTAAAAGTAATATAATAAATATATCCAAAAACGACAAATGAGTAACATGTGTTCTATATAGCTGAATTAATTGTTGTCACATTTTAAGCAAATCGTAGTTATAACATTCTTGTAAAGACAATTAGTTACATGCGTACTTTTGAAGTATTGAAGATGTAGGATACAACTCAAAAGTTTTTAATAATATAACCCAAAAACACAAATGAGTAACATGTGTTCTATATAGCTGAATTGAACTGTTGTCATCATTCTTAAGCAAATCGTAATTATTACATTCTTTTAAGGACAATTAGTTACATGCGTACTTCTTAGAAGTATTGAAGTGTAGTATACAAATCAAAGTTTTATAATAAATATATCCCAAAAACGACAAATGTGTAAATGTGTTCTATATAGCTGAATTGAACTGTTGTCATCATTCTTAAGCAAATCGTATTATTACATTCTTGTAAGGACAATTAGTTACTTGCGAACTTGTTGGAAGTATTGAAGTGTAGGTATACAACTCAAAAGTAATATATAAATATATCCCAAAACGACAAATGGTAACATGTGTTCTATATAGCTGAATTGAACTGTTGTCATCATTCTTAAGCAAATCGTAGTTATTACATTCTTGTAAGGACAATTAGTTACATGCGTACTTTTAGAAGTATTGAAGTGTAGTTATACAATCAAAAGTTTATTAATAAATATATCCCAAAAACGACAAATGAGTAACATGTGTTCTATATAGCTGAATTAAATTGTTGTCATCATTCTTAAGCAAATGTAGTTATAACATTCTTGAAGGACAATTTTTACATGCGTACATCTTAGAGTATTGAATTGTAGGCATATCACTCAAAAGTTTTGTAATAATACAACCCAAAAACGACAAATGAGTAACATGTGTTCTATATAGCTGAATTGAACTGTTGTCATCATTCTTAAGCAATCGTAGTTATTACATTCTGTTGGACAATTAGTTACATGCGTTTTCTTATTAGTATTGAAGTGCAGGCATACCAGTCATAAGTTTATAATAAATATATCCAAAAACGACAAATGTGTAATATATGTTCTATATAGTTGAATTGAACTGTTGTCATCATTCTTAAGCAAATCGTAAATATTACATTCTAGTAAGGACAATTAGTTCACTCGTACTTTTGAGAAGTATTGAAGTATAGTTATACAAATCAAAGGTTTTATAATAAATATATCCCAAAAACGACAAATGTGTAACATGTGTTCTATATAGCTGAATTAAACTGTTGTCATCATTCTTAAGCAAATCGTAGTTATTAAAATTCTTGTAAGGACAATTAGTTACTTGCGAACTTGTTGGAAGTATTGAAGTGTAGGTATACACTCAAAAGTAATATAATAATGATATCCCCAAAAAACGACAAATGAGTAACATGTTTCTATATAGCCGAATTGAACTGTTGTCATCATTCTTAAGCAAATCGTAGTTATTACATTCTTGTAAGGACAATTAGTTACATGCGTTATTCTTAGAAGTATTGAAGTGCAGGCATACCGTCATAAGTTTTATAATAAATATATCCCAAAGAACGACAAATGAGTAATATGTGTTCTATATAGCTGAATTGAACTGTTGTCATCATTCTTAAGCAAATCGTAATTATTACATTCTTGTAAGGACAATTAGTTTACACTCGTACTTCTTAGAAGTATTGAAGTGTAGTTATACAATCAAAGATTTTATAATAAATACAATCCCAAAAACGACAAATATGTAACATGTTGTTCTATATAGCTGAATTGAACTGTTGTCATCATTCTTAAGCAAATCGTAGTTATTACATTCTTGTAAGGACAATTAGTTACTTCCGAACTTGTTGGAAGTATTGAAGTGTAGTATACAACTCAAAAGTAATATAATAAATATATCCCAAAAACGACAAATGAGTAATATATGTTCTATATAGCTGAATTGAACTGTTGTCATCATTCTTAAGCAAATCGTAAATATTACATTCTGGTAAGTACAATTAGTTACTCGTACATCTGAGAAGTATTGAAGTATAGTTATACAATCAATGGGTTTATAATAAATATATCCCAAAAACGACAATGTGTAACATGTGTTCTATATAGCTGAATTGAATGTTGTCACCATTCTTAAGCAAATCGTAGTTATTACATTCTTGTAAGGACAATTAAATTACTTGCGAACTTGTTGGAAGTATTGAAGAGTAGGTATACAAATCAAAAGTAATATAATAAATATATCCCAAAAACTACAAATGAGTAACTTGTGTTCTATATAGCTGAATTGAACTGTTGTAATATTCTTAAGAAAATCGTATTATTACATTCTTTTAAGGACAATTCTTTACATCGTACTTCTTAGAAGTATTGAAGTGAAGGTATACAAATCAAAGTTTTATAATAAATATATCCCAAAAACGACAAATGTGTTACATGTTTCTATATAGCTGAATTGAACTGTTGTATCATTCTTAAGAAATCGTTTTTATTACATTCTTGTAAGGACAATTAGTTACTTGCGAACTTGTTGGAAGTATTGAAGTGTAGGTAACAACTCAAAAGTAATATAATAATGATATCCCCAAAACGACAAATGAGTAACATGTGTTCTATATAGCTGAATTGAACTGTTGTCATCATTCTTAAGCAAATCGTAGTTATTACATTTTGTAAGGACAATTAGTTACATGCGTTCTTCTTAGAAGTATTGAAGTGTAGTTATACAAATCAAAGATTTTATAATAAATATATCCCAAAAACGACAAATATGTAACAAGTGTTCTATATAGCTGAATTAAATTGTTGTCATCATCTTAAGCAAATCGTAGTTATAACATTCTTGAAAGGACAATTGTTTACATGCGTACATCATTGAAGTATTGAATTGTGGCATATCACTGAAAAGTTTTTAATGAATACAACCCAAAAACGACAAATGAGTAACATGTGTTCTATATAGCTGAATTGAACTGTTGTCATCATTCTTAAGCATATCGTTAGTTATTAAAATTATTGTGTGAAAATTAGTTACATGCGTTCTTCATAGAAGTATTGAAGTGCATGCATACAGTCATAAGTTTTATAATAAATATATCCCAAAAACGACAAATGTGTAATATATGTTCTATATAGCTGAATTGAACTGTTGTCATCAGTCTTAAGCAAATCGTAAATATTACATTCTTGTAAGGACAATTAGTTACACTCGTACTTCTGAGAAGTATTCAGTAAAGTTATACAAATCAAAGCTTTTATAATAAATATATCCCAAAAACGACAAATGTGTAACATGTGTTCTATATAGCTGAATTGAACTGTTGTCATCATTCTTAACCAAATCGTAGTTATTACATTCTTGTATGGACAATTAGTTACATGCGTTCTTCTTATTAGTATTGAAGTGCAGGCATACCATCATAAGTTTTATAATAAATATATCCCAAAACGACAAATGAGTATTATGTGTTCTATATAGCTGAATTGAACTGTTGTCATCATTCTTTAGCAAATCGTAATTATTACATTCTTGTAAGGACAATTAGTTACACTCGTACTTCTGAGAAGTATTGAAGTATAGTTTACAAATCAAAGGTTTCATAATAAATATATCCAAAAAAGCAATGTGTAACATGTGTTCTATATAGCTGAATTGAACTGTTTACATCATTCTTAAGCAAATCGTAGTTATTACATTCTTGTAATGACAATTAGTTACTTGCGAACATGTTGGAAGTATTGAAGAGTAGGTATACAACTCAAAAGTAATATAATAAATATATCCCAAAAACTACAAATGAGTAACTGTGTTCTATATAGCTGAATTGAACTGTTGTAATCATTCTTAAGAAAATCGTAATTATTACATTCTTGCAAGGACAATTGTTTACACTCGTACTTCTTAGAAGTATTGAAGTGAATTTATACAAATCAAAGTTTTATAATAAATATATCCCAAAAACGAAATATGTAACATGTGTTCTATATAGCTCAATTGAACTGTTGTAATCATTCTTAAGGAAATCGTAATTATTACATTCTTGTAAGGACAATTAGTTAACTTGCGATACTTTTGGAAGTATTGATGTGTAGGTAAACAACTCAAAAGTATATAATAAATATAACCAAAACGACATATGAGTAACATGTGTTCTATATAGCTGATTGAACTGTTGTATCATTCTTAAGAAATCGTAATAATTACATTCTTGTAAGGACAATTAGTTACTTGCGAACTTGTTGGAAGTATTGAAGTGTAGGTAAACACTCAAAAGTATATAATAATGATATCCCAAAACGACAAATGAGTAACATGTTTTCTATATAGCTGAATTGAACTGTTGTCATCATTCTTAAGCAAATCGTATATTACATTCTTGTAAGGACAATTAGTTACATCGTATTCTTAGAAGTATTAAGTCAACATACCAGTCATAAGTTTATAATAAATATATCCCAAAACGACAAATGAGTAAATGTGTTCTATATAGCTGAATTGAACTGTTGTCATCATTCTTAAGCAAATCGTAATTATTACATTCTTGTAAGGACAATTAGTTACATCGTATTCTTAGAAGTATAGAAGTGTAGTTATACAATCAAGATTTTATAATAAATAATCCCAAACGACAAAATGTAAATGTGTTCTATATAGCTGAATTGAACTGTTGTCATCATTCTTAAGCAAATCGTAGTTATTACATTCTTGTAAGGACAATTAGTTACTTCCGACTTGTTGGAAGTATTGAAGTGTAGGTATACAACTCAAAGTATATAATAAATATATCCAAAAACGACAAATGAGTAATATATGTTCTATATAGCTGAATTGAACTGTTTCATCATTCTTAAGCAAATCGTAAATATTACATTCTTTTAAGGACAATTAGTTACATTCGTACTTCTGAGAAGTATTGAAGTATAGTTATACAAATCAAAGGTTTATAATAAATATATCCAAAAAAGGCCAATGTGTACATGTTTCTATATAGCTGAATTGAACTGTTGTCATCATTCTTAAGCAAATCGTAGTTATTACATTCTTGTAAAGGACAA
The DNA here is from genome assembly GCA_029891345.1 of Dryococelus australis. Classification (NCBI taxonomy): domain Eukaryota; kingdom Metazoa; phylum Arthropoda; class Insecta; order Phasmatodea; family Phasmatidae; genus Dryococelus; species Dryococelus australis. The sequence continues at coordinate 13,505 of JARBHB010000240.1, forward strand.
TTAGTTACTTGCGAACTGTTGGAAGTATTGAAGAGTAGGTATACAACTCAAAAGTAATATAATAAATATATCCCAAAAACGACAAAATGAGTAACTTGTGTTCTAAATAGCTGAATTGAATCTGTTGTAATCATTCTTAAGAAAATCGTAATTATTACATTCTTGTAAGGACAATTAGTTACACTCGTACTTCTTAGAAGTATTGAAGTGATTTATACAAATCAAAGTTTTATAATAAATATATCCCAAAAACGACAAATGTGTACATGTGTTCTATATAGCTGAATTGAACTGTTGTAATCATTCTTAAGGAAATCGTAATTATTACATTCTTGTAAGGACAATTAGTTACTTGCGAACTTGTTGGAAGTATTGAAGTGTAGTAACAACTCAAAAGTAATATAAAAATTTATCCAAAACGACAAATGAGTAACATGTGTTCTATATACTAATTGAACATTTGTCATCATTCTTAAGCAAATCGTATTATTACATTCTTGTAAGGACAATTTTACACTCGTACTTCTTAGAAGTATTGAAGTGTAGTTATACAAATCAAAAGTTTATGATAAATATACAAAAAACCAACAAATGTGTAACATGTGTTCTATATAGCTGAATTGAACTGTTGTCATCATTCTTAAGCAAATCGTAGTATTGCATTCTTGTATGGACAATTAGTTACATGCATTCTATTATTAGTATTGAAGTCAGAATACCAGTAATAAGTTTCATAATAAATATATCCCAAAAACGGCAAATGAGTATTATGTGTTCTATATAGCTGAATTGAACATTTGTCATCATTCTTAAGCAATTCGTAATTATTACATTCTTGTAAGGACAATTAGTTACACTCGTACTTCTTAGAAGTATTGAAGTGTAGTTATACAAATCAAAAGTTTTATAATAATATATCCCAAAATGACAAATGTGAACATGAGTTCTATATAGATGATTGAACTGTTGTCATCATTCCTAAGCAAATCGTAGTGATTACATTATTGTGGGACAATTAGTTACATGCGTTCTTCTTAAAGTATAAATGCAAGCATATCATCATAAGTTTAATAAATATATCCCAAAACAACAAATGTGTAATATATGTTCTATATAGCTGAATTGAACTGTTGTCATCTTTCTTAAGTAAATAGTAAATATTACATTCTTGTAAGACAATTAGTTACACTCGTACTTCTGAGAAGTATTGAAGTATAGTTAACAAATCAAAGGTTTTATAATAAATATATCCCAAAAACGACAAATGTGTAACATGTGTTCTATATAGCTGAATTGAACTGTTGTATCTCTTAAGCAAATCGTAGTTATTACATTCTTGTAAGACAATTAGTTACTTGCGAACTTGTTGGAAGTATTGAAGTGTAGGTATACAACTCAAAAAGTATTATAATAAATATATCCCAAAAACGACAAATGAGTAACATGTTTTCTATATAGCTGAATTAAATTGTTGTCATCATTGTTAAGCAAATTGTAGTTATAACATTCTTGTAAGGACAATTAGTTTACATGCGTACATCTTAGAAGGTATTGAATTGTAGGCATATCACTCAAAAGTTTTGTAATAAAATACACCAAAAACATGACAAATGTAGTAACATGTGTTCTATATAGCTCAATTGAACTGTTGTCATCATTCTTAAACAAATCGTATTATTACATTCTTGTAGGACAATTATTACATGCGTACTTCTTAGAAGTATTGAAGTGCAGTGCATATCAGTCATAAGTTTATAATAAATATATCCCAAAAACGACAAATGTGTATATATGTTAAATATAGCTGAATTGAACTGTTGTAATCATTCTTAGAAATCGTAATTATTACATTCATGTAAGGAAAATTGTTTACACTCGTACTTCTTGGAAGTATTGAAGTGAATTTATACAAATCAAAGTTTTAATAAATAATATATCCCAAAAACGACAAATGTGTTAACATGTGTTCTATATAGCTGAATTGAAACTGTTGTAATCATTCATAAGAAATCGTATTTTACATTCTTGTAAGGACAATTAGTTACTTGCAACTTGTTGGAAGTATTGAAGTGTAGGTAAACAACTCAAAAGTATTATAATAATGATATCCCCAAAACGACAAATGAGTAACATGTGTTCTATATAGCTGAATTGAACTGTTGTCATCATTCTTAAGCAAATCGTAGTTATTACATTCTTGTTAGGACAATTAGTTACATGCGTTTTCTTAAAGTATTAAAGTGCAGGCATACAAGTCATAAGTTTTATAATAAATATATCCCAAAATCGACAAATGAGTAATATGTGTTCTATATAGCTGAATAGAACTGTTGTCATCATTCTTAAGCAAATCGTAAATATTACATTCTTGTAAGGACAATTAGTTACACTCGTTTCTTCTTAGAAGTATAGAAGTGTAGTTATACAAATCAAAGATTTTTATAATAAATACATCCCAAAAAAGACAAATATGTAAACATGTGTTCTATATAGCTGAATTGAACTGTTGTCATCATTCTTAAGCAAATCGTAGTTATTTCATTTTTGTAAGGACAATTAGTTACTTCCGAACTTGTTGGAAGTATTGAAGTGTAGGTATACAACTCAAAAGTAATATAATAAATATATCCCAAAAACGACAAATGAGTAATATATGTTCTATATAGCTGAATTGAACTGTTGTCATCATTCTTAAGCAAATCGTAAATATTACATTCTTTTAAGGACAATTAGTTACATTTGTACTTCTGAGAAGTATTGAAGTATAGTTATACAAATCAAAGGTTTCATAATAAATATATCCAAAAAAGGCCAATGTGTAACATGTTTTCTATATAGCTGAATTGAATGTTGTCATCATTTCTTAAGCAAATCGTAGTTATTACATTCTTGTAAAGACAATTAGTTTCTTGCGAACAAGTTGGAAGTATTGAAGAGTAGGTATTCAACTCAAAAGTAATATAATTAAATATATCCCAAAAACGAAAAAATGAGTAAAATGTGTTCTAAATAGCTGAATTGATCTGTTTTTAATCATTCTTAAGAAAATCGTAATTATTACATTCTTGTAAGGACAATTGTTAACACTCGTACTTCTTAGAAATATTGAAGTGAATTTATACAAATCAAAGGTTTTATAATAAATATATCCCAAAAACGACAAATGTGTTACATGTGTTCTATATAGCTGAATTGAACTGTTGTAATCATTCTTAAGGAAAATCGTAATTATTACATTCTTGTAAGGACAATTAGTTACTTGCGAACTTGTTGGAAGTATTGAAGTGTAGGTAAACAACTCAAAAATAATATAATAATGGGTTTTCCCCAAAACGACAAATGAGTAACATGTGTTCTATATAGCTGAATTGAACATTTGTCATCAAACTTAAGCAAATCGTAATTATTACATTCTTGTAAGGACAATTAGTTACACTCGTACTTCTTAGAAGTATTGAAATGTAGTTATACAAATCAAAGTTTTATGATAAATATTATAAAAAAACAACAAATGTGTAACATGTGTTCTATATAGCTGAATTGAACTGTTGTCATCTCTTAAGCAAATCGTAGTTATTGCATTCTTGTATGGACAATTAGTTACATGCATTCTTATTATTAGTATTGAAGTGCAGGAATACCAGTAATAAGTTTCATAATAAATTTTATCCCAAAAACGGCAAATGAGTATTATGTGTTCTATATAGCTGAATTGAACATTTGTCATCATTCTTAAGCAATTCGTAATTTTTTACATTCTTGTAAGGACAATTAGTTACACTCGTTTCTTCTTAGAAGTATTGAAGTGTAGTTTTTTCAAATCAAAAGTTTTATAATAAATATATCCCCAAAAAGACAAATGTGTAACATGAGTTCTATATAGATGAATTGAACTGTTGTCCCTCATTCCTAAGCAAATCGTAGTGATTACATTATTGTGTGGACAATTAAGTTACTGCGTTCTTCTTAGAAGTATTGAAATGCAAGCATATCAGTCATAAGTTTTATAATAAATATATCCCAAAACAACAAATGTGTAAAATATGTTCTATATAGCTGAAATTTAACTGTTGTCATCTTTCTTAAGTAAATATAAATATTACATTCTTTTAAGGGCAATTTTACACTCATCTGAAAGTATTAAGTATAGTTTTTCAAATCAAAGGTTTTTTAATAAAATTATCCCAAAAACACAAATGTTAACATGTGTTCTATAACTGAATTGAACTGTTGCACATTCTTTAAACAAATCGTAGTTATTACATTCTTGAAGGAAATTAGTTAC
>JARBHB010000241.1:0-17754 GCA_029891345.1 Dryococelus australis
ATAAAAAATTTTAAAAAAAATAAAAACCCCCCCCTAAAAAAAGGGCCCCCAAACCACCAAAAGGGGAAAGGGAAAAAAAAAAAAAACCAAAAAAGCCCCTTTTTAAAAAAAAAACCCCCCCCCCAAAAAAAAAATTTTTCCCCCCCCCCCCCCCCCCACCCCCAAAAAGGGCCCCCCGAAAAAAAAGCCCCCCCCCCAAAACCCCCGGGGGAAAAAAAAAAAAGCCCCGGGTTTTTTAAAAAAAGGGGACCCCCCCCAAAAAAAAAAAAAGCCCCCCCAAAAGAAAGGGGAAAAGGGAAAACAACCCCTTTTACAAAACCCCAACCAACCCCCGGGACCCCGGGGCCCCCCCCCAACCATTTCCCCCCGATAAAGGGGGGAAAAAAAAAAACCCAAAAAACCCCCCCAAAAAAAAAAAAACCCCCTTTTCCGCCCCAAAACCCCCCCCAAAAAACAATTTAAACCCCCCCCGCCCCCCCCCGAAAAAAAAAAAAAAAAAGGGGTTTAAAATTTTCGCCCGAAAAAAAAAAATTTTTTTCCCCAACCCCCAAAAACCAGGGAAACCTTACCCCCCCCAAAAAAAAGGGGGAAAAAAAAAAACAAAAATCCGGCCCCCCTGAAAGCCCCGGTTTTAAGGCCCCCCCCCAAAAGGCTTTTAAAAACATTAAGGGGAAAAAAGGGAAAAAGTTTCCCCCTATTGGGGTAAAAAAAACCCCCAAAATAACCCCCCCCCGGGGGGAAAACCTTTCCCCCAAAAATCCCCCCCCCCAAAAAAAACGACAGAAAAAAGCCACCCCAAAAACCTGGGTTTTTTTTAAACCAAAAAAAAAGTTCCCCCATTTAAACCAAGGGGCCAAAAAAAAAACCCCCCCCCCAAAAGAGAGGGGAAAGGGGGCCCCCACACCCCTTTTTTTCCGCCCCAAAAAAACCATTTTCCCCAAAAATTTTCCCCGGGCCCGGGGAAAAAAATTTTTAAAAAAAAAAAAAGAGGGAAAAAGGGGGGAAAAACCCCCCCAAAAACAATTTAACCATAAAAAAAATTTTCCCAGTTTCCCCCACCCCCAAAAAACCCCCTTTTTCCCCTCAACCCCCCCCCGATAAAAAGAAAATTTACAAAAAAAAAAAAACCAAAAAAACAGTATTAAAACAATCCCCCCCCCCCTTTTTTCCCCCAAAGGGGCCAAGGAAAAAAGTTTTAAAAAAAAAAACCAGGGAAAAAAAAAATGTTTTTTAAACCCAAAAACCCAACCCAAAAAAAAAAATTTTTCCCCACCAACCCCACCAAGGGGGGGGCACCCCCCCCAAACCCCCACAAAAGGGGGAACGAAAGGCCCAAAAAAGGAAAAAAAAAACCCCCCCTATTAATATTTTCCACCCCCGGGGGACCGTTTCCCCCCAAAAGCCCCCCAAAAAGGGCACACAACCCCCAAAAAATAGGGAAAAAAAGGGGAAAAAAAAAACCCCCCCCATAAAAAAACACACCCATTCAAACCCCAGCCCAAAAGGGGGGGAAAAACCCCCCCCCGGAAAAAAAAAAAAAAAAAAAAACCCCAGTTAACCCCGCCCCCAAAAAAAAAAAAATTTTTTCCCCCCCAAAGCCAACCCCCAAAAAAGCTTTTTCCCCAGCCCCAAAAAAAGAGAACAACTTATTTAGGAAAAAAAAAAAAAAATAAAAAAATTTTAAAAAACCCCCCCCCCACCAAAAAATTTTTTAATTTCAAAACCCCCCAAGGGAAACATTTTTAAAGGGGAAAAAGAGGAAATTAAATCAAAAAAAAACCCCCCCCCCCCCCCCCAAATGCCCCCCCCAAAGGGGTTTGTTTTCCCCTATATACCAAAAAAAAAACCCCCCCCCCAAAAACCCCCAAAAAAAAAAACTTTTACCCCCCAAACCCCCACCCCCCCCGACCCCCCCCGAAACAGACCCCAAAAAAGGGGGGTTTTAAAACATAACCCCCCCCTTTTAAAAACCCCCTATTTTCCCCCCCCGCCCCCCCCCCCCCAAAATTTAAAAATATTTTCCCCGGGCCATAAAAAAAACTTAATTGGAAAAACCAGCCCGTAAAAACAAATTTCCCCCCCCCCCCCCCTAAAAACCCCCCCCGACCTGCCCCAAAAAAAAAAAAAAAAAAAAAAAAAAAAAAAAAAAAAAAAAAAAAAAAAAAAAAAAAAAAAAAAAAAAAAAAAAAAAAAAAAAAAAAAAAAAAAAAAAAAAAAAAAAAAAAAAAAAAAAAAAAAAAAAAAAAAAAAAAAAAAAAAAAAAAAAAAAAAAAAAAAAAAAAAAAAAAAAAAAAAAAAAAAAAAAAAAAAAAAAAAAAAAAAAAAAAAAAAAAAAAAAAAAAAAAAAAAAAAAAAAAAAAAAAAAAAAAAAAAAAAAAAAAAAAAAAAAAAAAAAAAAAAAAAAAAAAAAAAAAAAAAAAAAAAAAAAAAAAAAAAAAAAAAAAAAAAAAAAAAAAAAAAAAAAAAAAAAAAAAAAAAAAAAAAAAAAAAAAAAAAAAAAAAAAAAAAAAAAAAAAAAAAAAAAAAAAAAAAAAAAAAAAAAAAAAAAAAAAAAAAAAAAAAAAAAAAAAAAAAAAAAAAAAAAAAAAAAAAAAAAAAAAAAAAAAAAAAAAAAAAAAAAAAAAAAAAAAAAAAAAAAAAAAAAAAAAAAAAAAAAAAAAAAAAAAAAAAAAAAAAAAAAAAAAAAAAAAAAAAAAAAAAAAAAAAAAAAAAAAAAAAAAAAAAAAAAAAAAAAAAAAAAAAAAAAAAAAAAAAAAAAAAAAAAAAAAAAAAAAAAAAAAAAAAAAAAAAAAAAAAAAAAAAAAAAAAAAAAAAAAAAAAAAAAAAAAAAAAAAAAAAAAAAAAAAAAAAAAAAAAAAAAAAAAAAAAAAAAAAAAAAAAAAAAAAAAAAAAAAAAAAAAAAAAAAAAAAAAAAAAAAAAAAAAAAAAAAAAAAAAAAAAAAAAAAAAAAAAAAAAAAAAAAAAAAAAAAAAAAAAAAAAAAAAAAAAAAAAAAAAAAAAAAAAAAAAAAAAAAAAAAAAAAAAAAAAAAAAAAAAAAAAAAAAAAAAAAAAAAAAAAAAAAAAAAAAAAAAAAAAAAAAAAAAAAAAAAAAAAAAAAAAAAAAAAAAAAAAAAAAAAAAAAAAAAAAAAAAAAAAAAAAAAAAAAAAAAAAAAAAAAAAAAAAAAAAAAAAAAAAAAAAAAAAAAAAAAAAAAAAAAAAAAAAAAAAAAAAAAAAAAAAAAAAAAAAAAAAAAAAAAAAAAAAAAAAAAAAAAAAAAAAAAAAAAAAAAAAAAAAAAAAAAAAAAAAAAAAAAAAAAAAAAAAAAAAAAAAAAAAAAAAAAAAAAAAAAAAAAAAAAAAAAAAAAAAAAAAAAAAAAAAAAAAAAAAAAAAAAAAAAAAAAAAAAAAAAAAAAAAAAAAAAAAAAAAAAAAAAAAAAAAAAAAAAAAAAAAAAAAAAAAAAAAAAAAAAAAAAAAAAAAAAAAAAAAAAAAAAAAAAAAAAAAAAAAAAAAAAAAAAAAAAAAAAAAAAAAAAAAAAAAAAAAAAAAAAAAAAAAAAAAAAAAAAAAAAAAAAAAAAAAAAAAAAAAAAAAAAAAAAAAAAAAAAAAAAAAAAAAAAAAAAAAAAAAAAAAAAAAAAAAAAAAAAAAAAAAAAAAAAAAAAAAAAAAAAAAAAAAAAAAAAAAAAAAAAAAAAAAAAAAAAAAAAAAAAAAAAAAAAAAAAAAAAAAAAAAAAAAAAAAAAAAAAAAAAAAAAAAAAAAAAAAAAAAAAGATCGCCTTGCACCGAATAGAGAGACAGCTGTATCAGGCCACATCAAGCCAGCCACCCGAAGAAGGACAACTGTATCACGACAGTCATAATGCCAGCCAGCCGATAGAGAGGGCAAAGTATTCACGCAGTATCAATGCCACCAGCCGAATAGAGAGACACGTATTCAGCAGCCTAATCCACCAGCCCAAAGAGAGACACTGTATTACGCCAGTCATTAATGCCCGCCGATAGAGGGGAACAACGTATTCATCGCCAGTCATTATGCCAGCCCACCGATAGAAAGAAACTGTATTCAGCGGCATAAGCCAAACCAGCCGAAGAGAAACAACGTTTTCACGCCAGTCATTATGCCGCCACCGATAGAGAGAGACACTGTATTCACGCCTCATAAGCCAAGCACCGATAGAGAGAGACAGCTGATCCCGCCATCATAAGCCAGCCGCCATAGAGAGAGACAACGTACACGGCGTCATAATGCCACCAGCCGAAGAGAGAGACACTAATGAGCCAGTCATTATCCACACCCATAAGGAAGACCGCCAGTATCAATGCCGCCACAAAGGAACCATTCCGAAACAGAGAGATAAGAAAAACGTATTCACGACATCATCAATGCCAGCCACCGATAGAGAGGACAACGTATTCATCCAGTTCAATCCAGCCAGCCATAGGAGAACAGCTGTATTCACGCGTCATATCCACCAGCCGATAGGAGGACACGATCCACACACATAATTAAGCCACCGATAGAGAGACAGCTGTATTCACGACATCATCATGCCAGCACCGAAGAGAGAACAGCTGATCAACAGTCATAATGCCAGCAGCGATAAGGAGACACCGGGAATTCACGCATCATCATGCCACCAGATAGAGAAAAGACACGTATTCACCAAGTCTAATGCCACCAGCCGATAGAGAGACAACTATTCACGACAGTCATCAATGCCAGCCACCGATAGAGAGAACAGTGTATTCCCCCGCCAGTCATCAATTCAGCCAGCCATAGAGAGAGACACTGTATCACGACAGTCAAATGCCAGCCAGCCGATAGAGAGAACACTGGAATTCCAAGTCATCAATGCAGCACCATAGGAGAGACAAAAAAGATTCACGCCAGTCCCTCAATGCCAGGCCCCAAGAGAGGACAACGTATCACGCAGTCACAAGCCAGCCAACCATAGAGAGAGACACTGTATTACCATCCTAACCAGCCAGCGATAGAGAGGACCCCTGTATCCCCACAGTCATCATGCCACCAGCCCAAGAAAAGAGACAACGTATTCACGCAGTCATCAATGCACCACCATAGAGAGAGACACTGAAATTTACCCAGTCATAATGCCACCAACGATAGAGAGAACACTGTATTACGCAGTCATCAACCACCTCGAAAGAGAGAGAACGTATTCAGCATCATAAATGCTGCCACCCGAAAGAAGAGACAACTGTATTCACCAGTATCAATGCACACCGATAGGGAGCCCTGATCACGACGTCATCAATGCCACCAGCGATAGAGAAGACAGCTTATCAACCAGTCTCAATGCCAGCCCCCGATAGAGAGAACACTGTATCACGACAGCACCAATGCAGCCAGCCGATAGAGAGAGACAGCTGTATTCACGACATCACAATGCCAGCACCGATAGGGGAGACAACGTATTACGCAGTCATCTGCCAGCCAGCCGATAGAGAGAGCAACGTATCACGACAGTCATCAATGCCAGCCCAGCCGATAAGAGAGAAACTGTATTCACCCAGTCATAATGCCAAGCCCGATAGAGAGAGACAGCTTAAATTAGCATCCATCAATGCCACCACCGAAGAGAAACAACTGTATCACGCATCATCATCCAGCAGCCGATGAAAGACATGTATTCACGCCAGCATATGCCAGCCAGCCGATAGAGAAACAACGTTTTCAACCAGTCATTGCCAGCCAGCCGATAAGAAGACAACGTATTCACACTCCCATGCCCCGCCAGCGATGAGAGAGACAAATTATTCCAACAAACATAATGCCACCAGCCAAGAGAGAGCACTGTATTCACGCCAGTCAAATGCCAACCAGCCGAAGAGAGAGACCCCCTGTATTCACACACATCAATGCCACCAGCCATAAGAGAGACAACTGTATTCAGCCCGCATCAATGCAGCCAGCCGATAAAGAGAGACCCGCTGTATTACCCCACATCATGCCGCCAGCGAAAGAGAGAGACACTGTATTCAGCATCATTAATGCAGCCCCGATAGAGAAGACAACGTATTCACGACCCGCATCAATGCCAGCCGCGATAGAGAAGAACTGTATTCAAGCCAGTCCCCCAATGCCACCAGCCGATAAGAGAGACACTTATTTGCCATCATCAATGCCAGCCGCCGATAGAGAGAGACACTGTATTACGCAGTCATCAACCAAACACCGATAGAGAGAACACTTATTACCCATCATAATGCCAACACCGATAGAGAGAACACTGTATTCAACCCCACCCCCCATCAATCCAGCCAGCCCGAAGAGAGAGACAACTGTATTACGCGTCATTAATGCCAACATCCGAAGAGAAGACAGCTTATCACGCCAGTCCATCAATCCCGCCACCGATAGAGAGAGACACTTTTCACGCATCACAATCCCAGAGCCGATAGAAGAGACAACTGAAATTACCCAGTCTAATGCCAGCCCCCCATAGAGAGAGACAAGTAAAATTCACGCCGTCATCATGCCAGCCCACCATAGAGAGAGACATGAATCACGCATCTCAATGCCAAAGCCGATAGAGAGAACCGTATCCCCGACATCCCCAAAAGCAGCGCCGATAGAGGAGAACAATGTATTCAGCCCGCATCAATGCCGCAGCCGATAGAGAAGACACTTATTAAACGCCAGTCCAAGCCACCGCCGATAGAGAGAACACTGTAAAATTTACGCCCCATATGCCAACACCGATGAGAAGACATTAATTCACCCCAGCATAAGCCAGCCACCGATAGAGAGAACACTTATTACGCAGTCAAAATTCAGCCACCCCATAGAGAGAGACAATGTATTACGCCAGTCATAATCCAACCCGTGAGAGAGACAGCTTATCACGCCCAGTCCTCAATGCCACCCCGATAGAGAGAGAAGTTATTACGCAGCCCTAAAACCCCCGATAGAGAAGACAACGTATTCAGCCATCATTAATGCAGCACCGATAGGAGAGACGCTGTATTTACGCCAGTCATCAAGCCAGCACCGATAAGAGAAAATTATCACGACATCATCAATGCCCCACCATAGAGAGGACAACTTATCAGCCAGTCAATGCCAACATATAGAGAAGACAACTGTATTCACGCCATCAATGCCACCAGCCGATAGAGAGAACAATTATCACGCGTCATATGCCACCACCGATAGAGAGAACAATGTAAATTTACGCAGTCCAAATGCCAACCCCGGATAGAGGAAACTTAATTCCCCCGCCGTTTATAAAGCCAGCCAGCCGATAGAGAGAGACAAATGTATTTTAGACATCCCCCAATGCCCCGCCCCGATAGAGAGAGACAATGTTTCCCCTTTTTTTTTTTTTTTTTTTTTTTTTTTTTTTTTTTTTTTTTTTTTTTTTTTTTTTTTTTTTTTTTTTTTTTTTTTTTTTTTTTTTTTTTTTTTTTTTTTTTTTTTTTTTTTTTTTTTTTTTTTTTTTTTTTTTTTTTTTTTTTTTTTTTTTTTTTTTTTTTTTTTTTTTTTTTTTTTTTTTTTTTTTTTTTTTTTTTTTTTTTTTTTTTTTTTTTTTTTTTTTTTTTTTTTTTTTTTTTTTTTTTTTTTTTTTTTTTTTTTTTTTTTTTTTTTTTTTTTTTTTTTTTTTTTTTTTTTTTTTTTTTTTTTTTTTTTTTTTTTTTTTTTTTTTTTTTTTTTTTTTTTTTTTTTTTTTTTTTTTTTTTTTTTTTTTTTTTTTTTTTTTTTTTTTTTTTTTTTTTTTTTTTTTTTTTTTTTTTTTTTTTTTTTTTTTTTTTTTTTTTTTTTTTTTTTTTTTTTTTTTTTTTTTTTTTTTTTTTTTTTTTTTTTTTTTTTTTTTTTTTTTTTTTTTTTTTTTTTTTTTTTTTTTTTTTTTTTTTTTTTTTTTTTTTTTTTTTTTTTTTTTTTTTTTTTTTTTTTTTTTTTTTTTTTTTTTTTTTTTTTTTTTTTTTTTTTTTTTTTTTTTTTTTTTTTTTTTTTTTTTTTTTTTTTTTTTTTTTTTTTTTTTTTTTTTTTTTTTTTTTTTTTTTTTTTTTTTTTTTTTTTTTTTTTTTTTTTTTTTTTTTTTTTTTTTTTTTTTTTTTTTTTTTTTTTTTTTTTTTTTTTTTTTTTTTTTTTTTTTTTTTTTTTTTTTTTTTTTTTTTTTTTTTTTTTTTTTTTTTTTTTTTTTTTTTTTTTTTTTTTTTTTTTTTTTTAAAAAAAAAAAAAAAAAAAAAAAAAAAAAAAAAAAAAAAAAAAAAAAAAAAAAAAAAAAAAAAAAAAAAAAAAAAAAAAAAAAAAAAAAAAAAAAAAAAAAAAAAAAAAAAAAAAAAAAAAAAAAAAAAAAAAAAAAAAAAAAAAAAAAAAAAAAAAAAAAAAAAAAAAAAAAAAAAAAAAAAAAAAAAAAAAAAAAAAAAAAAAAAAAAAAAAAAAAAAAAAAAAAAAAAAAAAAAAAAAAAAAAAAAAAAAAAAAAAAAAAAAAAAAAAAAAAAAAAAAAAAAAAAAAAAAAAAAAAAAAAAAAAAAAAAAAAAAAAAAAAAAAAAAAAAAAAAAAAAAAAAAAAAAAAAAAAAAAAAAAAAAAAAAAAAAAAAAAAAAAAAAAAAAAAAAAAAAAAAAAAAAAAAAAAAAAAAAAAAAAAAAAAAAAAAAAAAAAAAAAAAAAAAAAAAAAAAAAAAAAAAAAAAAAAAAAAAAAAAAAAAAAAAAAAAAAAAAAAAAAAAAAAAAAAAAAAAAAAAAAAAAAAAAAAAAAAAAAAAAAAAAAAAAAAAAAAAAAAAAAAAAAAAAAAAAAAAAAAAAAAAAAAAAAAAAAAAAAAAAAAAAAAAAAAAAAAAAAAAAAAAAAAAAAAAAAAAAAAAAAAAAAAAAAAAAAAAAAAAAAAAAAAAAAAAAAAAAAAAAAAAAAAAAAAAAAAAAAAAAAAAAAAAAAAAAAAAAAAAAAAAAAAAAAAAAAAAAAAAAAAAAAAAAAAAAAAAAAAAAAAAAAAAAAAAAAAAAAAAAAAAAAAAAAAAAAAAAAAAAAAAAAAAAAAAAAAAAAAAAAAAAAAAAAAAAAAAAAAAAAAAAAAAAAAAAAAAAAAAAAAAAAAAAAAAAAAAAAAAAAAAAAAAAAAAAAAAAAAAAAAAAAAAAAAAAAAAAAAAAAAAAAAAAAAAAAAAAAAAAAAAAAAAAAAAAAAAAAAAAAAAAAAAAAAAAAAAAAAAAAAAAAAAAAAAAAAAAAAAAAAAAAAAAAAAAAAAAAAAAAAAAAAAAAAAAAAAAAAAAAAAAAAAAAAAAAAAAAAAAAAAAAAAAAAAAAAAAAAAAAAAAAAAAAAAAAAAAAAAAAAAAAAAAAAAAAAAAAAAAAAAAAAAAAAAAAAAAAAAAAAAAAAAAAAAAAAAAAAAAAAAAAAAAAAAAAAAAAAAAAAAAAAAAAAAAAAAAAAAAAAAAAAAAAAAAAAAAAAAAAAAAAAAAAAAAAAAAAAAAAAAAAAAAAAAAAAAAAAAAAAAAAAAAAAAAAAAAAAAAAAAAAAAAAAAAAAAAAAAAAAAAAAAAAAAAAAAAAAAAAAAAAAAAAAAAAAAAAAAAAAAAAAAAAAAAAAAAAAAAAAAAAAAAAAAAAAAAAAAAAAAAAAAAAAAAAAAAAAAAAAAAAAAAAAAAAAAAAAAAAAAAAAAAAAAAAAAAAAAAAAAAAAAAAAAAAAAAAAAAAAAAAAAAAAAAAAAAAAAAAAAAAAAAAAAAAAAAAAAAAAAAAAAAAAAAAAAAAAAAAAAAAAAAAAAAAAAAAAAAAAAAAAAAAAAAAAAAAAAAAAAAAAAAAAAAAAAAAAAAAAAAAAAAAAAAAAAAAAAAAAAAAAAAAAAAAAAAAAAAAAAAAAAAAAAAAAAAAAAAAAAAAAAAAAAAAAAAAAAAAAAAAAAAAAAAAAAAAAAAAAAAAAAAAAAAAAAAAAAAAAAAAAAAAAAAAAAAAAAAAAAAAAAAAAAAAAAAAAAAAAAAAAAAAAAAAAAAAAAAAAAAAAAAAAAAAAAAAAAAAAAAAAAAAAAAAAAAAAAAAAAAAAAAAAAAAAAAAAAAAAAAAAAAAAAAAAAAAAAAAAAAAAAAAAAAAAAAAAAAAAAAAAAAAAAAAAAAAAAAAAAAAAAAAAAAAAAAAAAAAAAAAAAAAAAAAAAAAAAAAAAAAAAAAAAAAAAAAAAAAAAAAAAAAAAAAAAAAAAAAAAAAAAAAAAAAAAAAAAAAAAAAAAAAAAAAAAAAAAAAAAAAAAAAAAAAAAAAAAAAAAAAAAAAAAAAAAAAAAAAAAAAAAAAAAAAAAAAAAAAAAAAAAAAAAAAAAAAAAAAAAAAAAAAAAAAAAAAAAAAAAAAAAAAAAAAAAAAAAAAAAAAAAAAAAAAAAAAAAAAAAAAAAAAAAAAAAAAAAAAAAAAAAAAAAAAAAAAAAAAAAAAAAAAAAAAAAAAAAAAAAAAAAAAAAAAAAAAAAAAAAAAAAAAAAAAAAAAAAAAAAAAAAAAAAAAAAAAAAAAAAAAAAAAAAAAAAAAAAAAAAAAAAAAAAAAAAAAAAAAAAAAAAAAAAAAAAAAAAAAAAAAAAAAAAAAAAAAAAAAAAAAAAAAAAAAAAAAAAAAAAAAAAAAAAAAAAAAAAAAAAAAAAAAAAAAAAAAAAAAAAAAAAAAAAAAAAAAAAAAAAAAAAAAAAAAAAAAAAAAAAAAAAAAAAAAAAAAAAAAGCCCGTCACAATGCAAACCAGCCCATAGAGAGAGACAGCGTATTTAGACAGTCATCAATGCCCGCCAGCCGATAGAGGAGAAACTGTATTCACGACAGTCATCAATGCCCGCCCCCCTAGAGAGAGACAACGTATTCACCCAGTCACAAAGCCAGCCAGCCCATAGAGAGTGACAAAAAAGTATTCACGCCATCTTAATGCCACCAGCCGATAGAGAGAGACAGCTGTATTCACGACATCATTAATGCCGCCAGCCGATAGAGGTACAACTGATTCACGACAGTCACCCAAAGCCCCAGCCGTAGGAAAAGACAACTGTATTCCGACAGTCTCAAAGCCAGCAGCCGATATAGAGAACAACTGTATTACCCATCATTTTGCCAAGCTACCCATAGAGAAAGACAGTTTTAATTTTAGCCGTCATCAAAGCCAGCCATCCGATGAGAGAGACAACTGTATTCACGACTTCATCAATCCCCCAGCCGATAGAGAGAGACCCTGTATTCACGCCAGTCCAATGCCACCACGATAGAGAAAGACAACAGTTTTCACGCCCGTCATTTTGCCACCAGCCGAAAGAGAGAGCAAAAAGTTTTCACGCCATCATTAATGCCAAGCATCCGATAAGAGAGACACTGTATTCACGACAGTCATCAAGCCAGCCCCCCGATAGAGAGAGACAACGGTATTCACGCCGTCTCAATGCCACCAGCCCCGGGGAAGACGCTGATTTTACGACAGTCATTAAAGCAGCCAGCCCATAGAGAGTGACAACTTATTCAGCAGTCATCAATGCCCGCCAGCCCATAGAGAGAGACAACTGTATCACGACATCATCAAGCAGCCAGCCGATAGAGAGAGCATGTATACGCAGTATATGCCAGCAGCCGATAAGAGAGACACTGTATTCGCATTCTCAATGCCAGCACCGATAGAGAGAGACACTGTATTACGCAGTCATCAATGCAGCCGCCGATAGAGAGAGACAACTGTATTCACGCAGTCTAATGCCAGCCCCGATAAGAGAGACAACTGTATTCACGCCAGTCATCAATGCCAGCCAGCCGATAGAGAGAGACAACGTATTCAGCATCATAGCCAGCACGAGAGAGAGACAACGTATTCAGCAGTCATAATGCAGCACCGAAGAGGAGACACGTATTCAGCCAGTCATAATGCCAGCCACGATAGAGAATATTCAGAGCATAGACCGATAGGAGACTATAGCGCTTATGCCCCTCCAAACAGCGATAGAGAGACACTTATCACGACATCATCATGCCAGCCACCGATAGAGAGAAAACGTATTCAGCATCATAATGCACGCGAAGAGAGGACACTTTCAGCAGTCATCATCGAGCGATAGAAGAGACACGTATCACGCAGTCTATGCAGCAGCGATAGAGGGACACGTATTCCGCAGTCATAATAGCCGCGATAGAAGAGACAACTGTATTACCGTCATATGCAGCACGATAGAGAGAGACAATGTATTCAGCATCATAAGCAGCCAGCGATAGAGAGACACTGTATCACGCATATGCAGCACGATAGAGAGAGACACTGTATTCACGCAGTCAATGCACCAGCGATAGAGAGAGACACTGTATTCAGACAGTCACAATGCGCACGATAGAGGAGACATGTATTCACGCAGTCAATGCCACCAGCGATAGAAGAGAACGTATTCACGCCAGTCATAGCACAGCGATAGAGAAGACAATGACCCATCATATGCAGCACGATAAAGAGAGTTCAGCAGTCATCAATGCACAGAAAGGGCAGTATCAGCATCATCTCGCACGATAGAGAGAAGATACCATTAGCAGCCGAGAGAGACATGTTCACCGTAACGCGCGATAGGAGAACGTATCCACAGTCATCAATGCCAGCCACCGATAGAGAGAGACAACTGTATTCACGCATCATAATGCCAGCAGCCGATAGAGAGAGACAGCTGTATTCAGCCAGTCATAATGCCAGCCAGCGATAGAGAGAGACACTGTATTCAGCAGTCATCATGCCAGCCAGCCGATAGAGAGAGACACTGTATTCACGCAGTCATCAATGCCAGCAGCCGATAGAGAGAGACAACGTATTCACGACAGTCATCAATGCAGCCAGCCGATAGAGAGAGACACTGTATCACGCAGTCATCAATGCCAGCCAGCCGATAGAGAGAGACAACTGTATTCACGCAGTCATCAATGCAGCAGCCGATAGAGAGAGACAGCTGTATTCACGACAGTCATCAATGCCAGCCAGCCGATAGAGAGAGACAACTGTATCACGACAGTCATCAATGCCAGCCAGCCGATAGAGAGAGACAACTGTATTCACGACAGTCATCAATGCCAGCCAGCCGATAGAGAGAGACACTGTATTCAGCAGTCATCAATGCCAGCCAGCGATAGAGAGAGACAGCTGTATTCACGCCAGTCATCAATGCCAGCCGCGATAGAGAGAGACACTGTATTCATGCCAGTCATCAATGCCAGCCAGCCGATAGAGAGAGACAACTGTATTCACGACAGTCATCAATGCCAGCCACCGATAGAGAGAGACAACTGTATTCACGACAGTCATAATGCCAGCAGCCGATAGAGAGGACAACTGTATTCACGCCAGTCATAATGCCAGCCAGCCGATAGAGAGAGACAACTGTATTCAGCAGTCATCAATGCCAGCCAGCGATAGAGAGAGACACTGTATTCACGCAGTCATCAATGCCAGCCACGATAGAGAGAGACAACTGTATTCACGACAGTCATCAATGCCAGCCAGCCGATAGAGAGAGACAACTGTATTCACGCAGTCATCAATGCCAGCCAGCCGATAGAGAGAGACAACTGTATTCACCCAGTCATCAATGCCAGCCAGCGATAGAGAGAGACAGCTGTATTCACGCAGTCATCAATGCCAGCCACCGATAGAGAGAGACAACTGTATTCACGCAGTCATCAATGCCAGCAGCCGATAGAGAGAGACACTGTATTCACGCACGTCATCAATGCAGCAGCCGATAGAGAGAGACACTGTATTCACGCAGTCATCAATGCAGCCAGCCGATAGAGAGAGACAGCTGTATTCACACAGTCTCAATGCCAGCCAGCCGATAGAGAGAGACAACTGTATTCACGACAGTCATCAATGCCAGCCAGCCGATAGAGAGAGACACTGTATTCACGCAGTCATCAATGCCAGCCAGCGATAAGAGAAACACTGTATTCACGCAGTCATCAATGCCAGCCAGCCGATAGAGAGAGACAACTGTATTCACGACAGTCATCAATGCCAGCCAGCCGATAGAGAGAGACACTGTATTCACGACAGTCATCAATGCAGCCAGCCGATAGAGAGAGACACTGTATTCACGACAGTCATCAATGCAGCCAGCCGATAGAGAGAGACAACTGTATTCACCCAGTCATCAATGCCAGCACGATAGAGAGAGACAACTGTATTCACGCCAGTCATCAATGCCAGCCAGCCGATAGAGAGAGACAACTGTATTCACGACAGTCATCAATGCCAGCCAGCGATAGAGAGAGACAACTGTATTCACGCCAGTCATCAATGCCAGCCAGCCGATGAGAGAGACAACTGTATTCACGACAGTCATCAATGCCAGCCAGCCGATAGAGAGAGACAACTGTATTCACGACAGTCATCAATGCCAGCCAGCCGATAGAGAGAGACAACTGTATTCACGCCAGTCTCAATGCAGCCAGCCGATAGAGAGAGACAGCTGTATTTACGCCAGTCATCAATGCCAGCCAGCTGATAGAGAGAGACAACTGTATTCATGCCAGTCATTAATGCCAGCCAGCCGATAGAGAGAGACAACTGTATTCACGACAGTCATCAATGCCAGCCAGCCGATAGAGAGAGACAGCTGTATTCACGACAGTCATCAATGCCAGCCAGCCGATAGAGAGAGACAACTGTATTCACGCCAGTCATCAATGCCAGCCAGCCGATAGAGAGAGACAGCTGTATTCACGACAGTCATCAATGCCAGCCAGCCGATAGAGAGAGACAACTGTATTCACGCCAGTCATTAATGCCAAGCTATCCGATAGAGAAAGACAGCTTTATTCATGCCAGTCATCAATGCCAGCCATCCGATAGAGAGAGACAACTGTATTCACGACATTCATCAATGCCTGCCAGCCGATAGAGAGAGACACCTGTATTCACGCCAGTCATCAATGCCAGCCAGCCGATAGAGATAGACAACAGTTTTCACGCCAGTCATTTTGCCAGCCAGCCGATAGAGAGAGACAACAGTTTTCACGCCAGTCATTAATGCCAAGCTATCCGATAGAGAGAGACAGCTGTATTCACGACAGTCATCAATGCCAGCCAGCCGATAGAGAGAGACAACGGTATTCACGCCAGTCATCAATGCCAGCCAGCCGATAGAGAGAGACAGCTGTATTCACGACAGTCATTAATGCCAGCCAGCCGATAGAGAGTGACAACTGTATTCACGACAGTCATCAATGCCAGCCAGCCGATAGAGTGAGACAGCTGTATTCACACCAGTCATCAATGCCAGCCAGCCGATAGAGAGAGACAACGTATTCACGCCAGTCATCAATGCCACCGCCGATAGAGAGAGACAGCTGTATTCACGACAGTCATCAATGCCAGCCAGCCGATAGAGAGAGACAACTGTATTCACGCAGTCATCAATGCCAGCCAGCCGATAGAGAGAGACAACTGTATTCACCACAGTCATCAATGCCAAACCAGCCGATAGAGAGAGACAGCTGTATTCACGACAGTCATAAATGCCAGCCAGCCGATAGAGAGAGACACTGTATTCACGCCAGTCATTAATGCCAGCCAGCCGATAGAGAGAGACAGCTGTATTCATCGCCAGTCATCGATGTCAGCCAGACGATAGAGAGAGACAGCTGTATTCATGCCAGTCATCAATGCCAGCCATCCGACAGAGAGAGACAACGGTATTCACGACATTCATCAATGCCGCCAGCCGATAGAGAGAGACAACTGTATTCACGTCCAGTAATCAATGCCAGCCAGCCGATAGGGTTAGACAGCTGTATTCACGCCGTCATCAATGCCAGCCAGCCGATAGAGAGAGACAGCTGTAATCACGACAATCATCAATGCCAGCCATCCGATAGAGAGAGACAGCTGTATTCACGACAATCATCAATGCCAGCCAGCCGATAGAGAGAGACAGCTGTATTCACGAACAGTCATCAATGCCAGTCAGCGATAGAGAGATCATCTGTATTCACGCCAGTCATCAATGCCAGCCAGCCAATAGAGAGAGAGACAGCGGTATTCACGCCAGTCATCAATGCCAGCCAGCCGATAGAGAGAGTCAACAGTATTCACGACAGTCATCAATGACAGCCAGCCGATAGAGAGTGAGACAGCGGTATTCACGCCAGTCATCAATGCCAGCCAGCCGATAGAGAGAGACAACTGTAATCACGCCAGTCATCAATGCCAGGCAGCCGATAGAGATAGACAATTGTATTCACGCCAGTCATTATGCCAGCCAGCCGATAGAGATGACAGCTGTATTCACGCCAGTCATCAATGCCAGCCAGCCGATAGAGAGAGACAACTGTATTCACGCCAGTCATTAATGCCAAGCATCCGATAGAGAGAGACACTGTATTCACGGCAGTCATCAATGCAAGCCAGCCGATAAAGAGAGAGAAGGTATATTCACGACAGTCATCAATGCCAGCCAGCCGATAGAGAGAGACAACTGTATTCATGCCAGTCATTAATGCCAAGCTATCCGATAGAGAGTGACAGCTGTATTCACGACAGTCATCAATGCCAGCCAGCCGATAGAGAGAGACAACTGTATTCACGACAGTCATCAATGCCAGCCAGCCGATAGAGAGAACCAACTGTATTCACTCCAGTCATCAATGCCAGACAGCCGATAGAGATAGACAATTGTATTCACGCCAGTCATTATGCCAGCCAGCCGGATAAGAGAGAGACAACTGTATTTAGCCCAGTCATCAATGCTAGCCAGCCGATAAAGAGTGACAGCTGTATTTACCCAGTCATCAATGCCAGCCAGCTGATAGAGAGAGACAACTGTATTCATGCCAGTCATTAATGCCAGCCAGCCGATAGAGTTAGACAACTGTATTCACGACAGTCATCAATGCCAGCCAGCCGATAGAGAGAGACAACTGTATTCACGCCAGACATCAATGCCAGCAGCCGATAGAGAGAGACAACGCTATTACGCCAGTCATCAATGCCAGCCAGCCGATAGAGAGAGACAACTGTATACACGACAGTCATCAATGCCAGCCAGCCGATAGAGAGAGACAACTGTATTCACGACAGTCATCAATGACAGCCAGCCGATAGAGAGAGACAACGGTATTCACGACAGTCATCAATGCGCAGTCAGCGGATAGAGAGAGATAACTGTATTCAGCCCAGTCATCAATGCCAGCCAGCCGATAGAGAGAGACAGCTGTATTTACGCCAGTCATCAATGTCAGCCAGCCGATAGAGAGAGACAACTGTATTACGCCAGTCATTAATGCCAAGCTACCGATAGAGAGAGACAGCTATATTCACGCCAGTCATCAATGCCAGCCAGCCGATAGAGAGAGACAGCTTTATTCACGCCAGTCATCAATGCAGCCAGCCGATAGAGAGGACAACTGTATTTACGCCAGTCATTAATGCCAAGCATCCGATAGAGAGAGACAGCTGTATTCACGCCAGTCATTCAATGCCAGCCAGCCGATAGAGAGAGACAACTGTATTCACGACAGTCATCAATGCCAGCCAGCCGATAGAGAGAGACAACTGTATTCACGCCAGTCATCAAGGCCAGACAGCCGATAGAGAGAGACAACTGTATTCACGCCCCGTCATCTATGCCAGCCAGCCGATAGAGAGACAGCTGTATTCACGCATCATCAATGCCAGCCAGCCGATAGAGAGAGACAACTGTATTCACGACAGTCATAATGCCAGCCAGCCGATAGAGAGAGACAACTGTATTCAGCACAGTCATCAATGCAGCCAGCCGATAAGAGAGACAGCTTATTTACACCCATTCATCAATGCCAGCCAGCCTGATAGAGAGAGACAACT
>JARBHB010000242.1:0-17752 GCA_029891345.1 Dryococelus australis
TAAGGACGCCATACTCTATTGGTCTCTGTTCTCTCTTACCGCCGTCCTATTGGTCAAAACTGCATCTGACGCTCTTTATTGGTCGTATGTCAGACAACAGAGTTCGGAGTTGGCAGTCTACCAACCAAGCGGTCTCCCGTAATGAGCAGTATTTACAGTCCATCGTGTTCGTTTTTGAAACTGTACGAAAATCATTCTTTCCGTTTGAGATAATATTATTTAATGATAGGTTTTATCGTATTTAAATCGTGATAAAGATAAGGGAATGAAGTAACTACATCTAGGTTACTCTTTTTTTTTTTTTTTTTTTTAATGGGCAAACAAATATTCTTATACTAGTTTTGCACGAGCTACATGGGGCATAATCATCAAAGTGTTAAAACTGCTCCAAATAAGCTAATTTGATGGCTAATCTGTCGAAACTATTCCACTTGAATCAGATAAATTTTTACTGTTAATTTTAGTTGCGGGTATTCATTGGTTTATAATCCATTCACGGTTACTTCACACGGTATGAATTATCACGTTTTAAATCAGCAAAAAATATTGCCTGTAAGTAACACTCATAGGCTGTTCACTGTTAATTATGAAACTTTATGAAATCAACTTTTGAAAAACGACGCTGATCCTACATGCATGTATTTTAACGGCCACACTGGCTGGCATGAGCCGGGTAATGTTCGTGACGACGCATTTTAATATTTTGAACGTTGAATTAAAGTGTTAGGCGAACATTGTGAATACTGAAATTATTTATTTTGCGTTCTGTTTCACACAAGTGTAAGAACTAGCAAATATATAAAACACATTTTTTTCTAACAATTTCACAGTTTCACATGACCGACGCATAAATAAAGTTATCAGGCCCATTCCAATGTTAATTCTACGTATGGTGGAAGAATACAAAATGTGATGCCTACAGGTGGATCTTAAGCACATCTTTTAAAAGTCTTTCGAAAATTTATATAGAAATTTTAAGAAATCAGTAATATTTTCATTATTTTTTAACCTACTTTGGAGAAAAAAAGTAATTTGAAAATTTATTTTTTTTTCAGGTAAGTTAGCCTCCAATAAAAATCAGTGTACGTCATAAGTCTTTTCAAGTATTTTTTTCCATTTTACATAAGGAATCGACCTACGTTTTTTTTTTTAAATCTGGTATCCAGTATAAACGTATATTTTTGGAGGAAGAAGAAGAAGGCTATACTTATAGTAATTTTGTAAATAAAACATTCGTCACATTTTCCGTTCATCTTAACATTTGCCACCTCCCAACGTTGTGGAAAATTAAATTAAAAAAAAAAAAATCAACAGGAAAGCGTACACAAATGTAGACCTAGTTTTGACTTTTTGAGTTGGGGAGGGGTGCCTTTTTTTCATTCCAATAGGCCTTCCTAAAAACAGTGTGAAAACATGAGTGTTGGTAGCGCTTAGTCAGAAATAGTTCTCAAGCAAGATATTGAAGCCGAATCACATATCCCCGACCAACACAGCACGACACGACCAAAACCGCAACCACGACACATTTCAATGTGCCTGCTTTAATTACAACACGACACGACAGAACCTACACGACGCCCACAGCATTTAACATAACTATTTAGAAAGCGCTGATAGGCTATGGCAGTTTCAAAGGCGGTGGACAAGAGGGAAATTTTCGTTTACATGTTACCTGTTGTTTTGAACACGATAAAGAGCAAAAATATTAGCAGCTGTGATCCTAATATTGTCCTAAATTATAATATAGAATTAATTGAAATGAAAATCGTATAGTACCTTGTTCTCCTAAACTTTCATAATTAGCAGTTCGTCAGAAAAAGAATCTTTCGGTACGTTGGAACACATGATATTGGAGTTTGCAATTCCTTTTATACTGAGGCACTGCACACCAAGATGTAAATATTATTGTTTCGCTGCGTATATTTTCCATTGTAGGGAAAGATTGCCATACAACTTCATTTTGCAAAGTTGTACACACTGCGCGTCGTGTCGCACGACACGACGAAGAATAAAAATAATTTCTAATCCAAATTTGCTGGTCGGGAGACAGGATTGTCGGGCGTACGTCGGATCTATCTTGTATTTCATTGTTTGTTTAGTTTTAAGCGTCTGTCGTGTCGTGCTGGTCGGGGCTATGTGATTCCGGCATAATAAAACTGCGAGTGCGCACGAATTCGGTGCGCTGTCCCTTTGGGGTATTTTTTTTTTAGATTTAGTTAAGCTAAGTTTGCACGAGGCGGAGGAATATCCCGAAAGCAGAACTTTAGTAGGGTTTCAGAAAAGTGTAAAGTAACCGTGAATGAATTATAACATGTACGTATAACCGTAAGAAAACCGAAAGCCATGCCCGGAAATCGAACCTGAATCCTACTGAGCGCTAGTCCAGTTTGATATAACTACGTCACCTCTGTGGCTTGATAGGAGGGGGGCGGGAGGGAGCTGGCTCGGAAAGAATGTTTTTACAACCATATGTAAATGGAGAACAACTTAATTGGTTATTAGTACAAAATGACGGGTATGTGGATAAGTTGCCAAGCCGGTCGGTGTAGTTCTGCGCCGTTCTTGAAGGCCGCTGATCGCCACCTCACGACCTTAACATTCTGTCAAGCGGTGAAGTATGTGAGCATATCGAGGCCAGAGGAGGCACTGCGGTGGGCTCGGGTCCCCGACAGACTTTAGGAAGTACCTTATTGACCCTTTGAGGATTCCACAAATGTACGGCACTGAAGACAGGGTTGAAGTGAGCTGCCTATATTCTCTACTACAGCAAGATCAGTTGTGTTCGTCTCTGCATCTCTACTTACCACCGGCTTATTGGTCCTGGCTACACTGGACACGCCTACTGTACTCCGCCGGCCAATGAAGTCACGCGTTGACTGTGTACCAATTAATTTATCGGGACAGATGTAACCGGTTTTACATTGCATCGTGTTCATTTGAGAAATTATTAAAAATATGAGTTTTTTACTACGAAATTAACTTTTGACTAGTTATAATTTTTTACTCAGATTTTAATGAATTGCAGGGAACCAGTGAAACTATAAAAGTGCTACTTTTGTTTTATAGAGCGAGGAAATACCCTTATAAAACCCAGTCCCGAGAATATACGTGTTACTACGAGCTGGGCTTGGTACTCGCGGACGTATGCTGTCCAGGGGAAGGAGCAGAACGCGGCGTGTCAAGGTGATGGAGGATGGAAGCCTGCCAAAGATGCTGTTGTTACTCACGTCGGAGGAAGATCACTCGGAAAATACTTAGCATCGGCACAGAGCAGACATTTTTTCTTTTTACATGACCAGCCATAGGTTGAACCACGCATGTGTAACTTTCCACCCCTACAACTATACCCTTCCTGGAAAATGCAGCGGTATAAGTTGTCCTTTGTTTTTACTGAATTTCCGGGAAATTATTGCCGTGAAATTTGGGACCACAGTGGTAGGTAATCCAGAAAATCCGATGGTAATAAAAGCTTGGGTTTTAAGTTTGGCATTGCAGCTCCGAATCTATCCTCACATTCAAAATTCAATTAAAAACACTCGATTGCCAAAGGATCAAAGAATATATTACGTTGAGTGAGGACTGCGAAGCTTCGTGTACGGCTAGTTGATTGAGGGGGGGGTTGAGGGGGACAATTTGAGTTCGTTTCGTCGCGTCTCATAACTTCCCCGTAGTATGACTTTTGATTACGAGAAGCTATGACGCTCGTTTAGGTTTCAATCGACAGCTCTCGTCAAGATCAATCGATGCGTTTATTTCAAATAATTTGTTTGGCGTGGTAAAATGGTGAAATTTTGCTAAATAATTGGGGAAAAAGGAAAAACTTTTTTTAAAAGCCATTTGTTTTTAAATTTGGAAAAATTTTGGCCCCCCCCAAATTTAAAAATTTTTTGTTTGAAAAATTGAATTTTTTTTTTTTCCCCGGCCAAAAAAGGGGGAAGAAAAAAGGGGGTTTTTTAAAAACCCCAAAAAAATTTTCCCCCCAGGGTTCCCCCAAAAAATTTTGCCCCCCGGGAAATTAACCGGGTCCCAAAAAGGGGTTTTTAAAAATTTTTTTCCCCCCCCCCCCCTTTAAAAGCCCCAACAAAAATTTTTTTTTAAAAGCCCCCCGGGGTTTTAACAATTTAAATTTTTTAAACCTTTTTTTGGAAAAACCGGCCCCCCAAAATTTTGTTTTGGGGACATTTAAAAAATATAAAATTTAAAAATAAATTTTTTGGAAATTTTAAGGGTTTTTTTAATTGGAAAAACCCTTATTTTTCCATAGTTTTTTTTTTTTGGGGAAAAAAATTTTAAACCCAAAAAACCTCTTTTTCCCCTGTTTTTTGGGGAAAATTTTTAAAAACCCTAAACTTTAAAAATTTTTTAAAAAATTTTTTTTGTTTTTTGTTTTGAAAAAATTTTAATTTGGGGGTTTTAAAAAAATTTTTACGGAATTTTTTAACTTTGGTTTTTAAAAAAAATTTTTTAAAAAAAAACGTGAAATTTTTCCCAAAAAATAAAATGAATTAAAAAATTTTTTCCCCAGTGGGGGGTTTAAAATTTTTTTTTTTAAAAAAAAGGTTTTTTAAGTTCAATGTCACAGGAAAAATTTTCATTTTTCAACCATTTTTTTAAAATTCTTTGGGGCCCCCCCCATCTCCTTTTTTTCAAAATTTCCCGGGGGGAAAATTTTAAAATTAGGGGGAAAAAATTTTTAAAAAAAGGTTTGAAAAAATTTTTCGATTTTTTTTACAAAAAGGAAAAAAATAAAATATTAATTCCCAAAATTTTTACCTATTTTTTATTAAAAAACCCATATTTTTTTTCTTTGGAGGCCCAGGGGGGGCCCCTTTTTTTGTTTTTTTTTCCTTTTTCTTTTTTTTAAAGTTTCTTTAAAACCCCCCCCTTTTAATTTAAATTAAGGGAAAAATTTTAAAAATTTTTTTCCCCCCATTTATAAGGAAAGGGAAAAAAGGGAACGGAAAAAAAAAGGGGGGCCCCCCAAACCTTTTAACCCAATTTCCCCGGGGAAATCCCGGGCCCTTTTTGGAACTGAAAGTAAAACTTTGAAATAATTCCCCCCCCCTCCAAAACATTGAAAATTTTTAATTTGGAAAAATCCCCCCTATTTGGGTTTTTAAAAAAACTTTGAAAAAATTTTATTTATTTTTTTTTTCGTTTTTTAAAAAAAATTAAAAAATAAAAAAAAAAAAATTTTAAATTTAATTAAAATTTTAAAATTTTGTTTTTGTGAAGAAAGAAGTATTTTTTAAACGGGGTTCCCCCAAAAACCCTTTTTTTTGTTTTTTGGAAAATTTGGCCTTTAATTTTGTTGTTTGAAAATAAATTTGGGGGGGTTTAACATTTTTTTTTGGGGTCCCTTTTTAAGGAAACCAAAAAAAAAAAAAATTTTAAAATTTAAAAATTGAAAATTTTTCCCTTCAAAAAAAAAAAAAGCCGAAAAAATTCTTTAAAAAATTTATTAAAGGTAAAAATTTTTTTAAATTTTAAAGGTAAACTTTCCCAAAAAAAAACCCAAAAATTAACCCTTTAGGCCCGTTAAAAATTTTCGGGAAAAGGGTGGACTTTTTTTTAGGTGATTTAAAAAATGCTCATTTTTTGAAAACATTTTGGTTTCCCCTTGGGGGAAAAAAACCAAAATTTTTGTTTAAAAGGGAAAGGGGAATTAAAATTTTTGGGTTTAAAAAGGGGGTTTTTTTTGATTGGGGGGGAAAAAAAAAAGTAAAAAAGAATAAAAAAAAAGGTAGGGCCCCCGGAAGGGGAAATTTCCCCCAAACCCCCTTTAATAGCCTTTGGGGAAAAGATTTTCCCCAAAAAATGAAAAATTTTAGAAAACCCCAAAAAATTTTTTCCCCCTTTGGGGGAAAAATTTTTTTTAGGCATGAAATTTTCCCCCTTGGGGGAAACGTTTTGGGGGGAAAAGTAGTTTTCGTTTTAATAAAAAAAAAAAACCCCGTCCTTTTTTTATAAAAATTTTTAAAATTCCCAATTTTTCTTTTATTTTTTTCGCTCCCTTTTTTAAAAAGGGGGAAAATTTTTATAAAAACTTTTAAATTTAAGTTTTCATTACCCGGCAAAAAAAAGTGTGAAAAACGGGGAGATTTTAAAAAAGGGGAAAAAAATACCCAACGTGAGAAGGGGGTTTAAAACCCCAGGCTTTAAATTTCCCCAAAACCTTTAAACGTTTATCCCCCCGGGGGGTTTTTTCCCCCTTCCCCCCAACCAAAAACCTTTCCGGCGGGGGGTTTTTCCCCCGGGTTTGACCGAATTTAGGGGGGGAAAACCCAAATTTAAAAAAGGTTATTTTTTTTTTTTCCCCCTTTTTAAAAAAAAAACCCCCGGGCCCTAAAAATTTTGGGGGGGGGGGCCCCCCCCCCCCGAGGGAAATAAAAAATTTTAGAAAGGGGGCCCTTTTTTGCTTATTTAAACCCTTTTTAAGGAATTTTGGGGAATTTTTATTTTTTAAATTAAAAAAAAAAAAATTTTTTTAAAAAATTTTTTTATAATTTAATTAAAAAAAAATTATTTAAAAATAAATTTTTAAAAAATCAAAATTTTTTCCTTCGAAAAAAAAAAAAAAGAAAGGGAAAAAAAACCCCATTTTTTTTTTCCCGAAGGTTTCCCAAAAACAATAAAATTTTAAAAAATAGTAAATTTTTTATTTCCAAAATTGAAAAAAGGGGCCCCCCAAAGGGGTTTTTAAAAATGGCCGTGTTCAAATTTTAAAGGGAATAAAACCCAAAAATTTTTTTTTTCCGGGGAAAAAATTTTGTTGAGGGCCCCCCCCAAAAAACTTTTTCCCCGGGAAAAAGGGTTGACAAAAAAAAAAGGGGAAAAAAAATGATTAAAAAAAGGGGGGAAAATAAGGCCGGGAAAAAAAAAACCCCCAAAAAATTAAAATATTTGAGTTTTTAAAGGAAATACCAAAAAACCCCTTTTAAAAAAAAAAGTTGGAAAAAATTTTTCCCTTTTTTTTTAAAAAAGAAATTAAAAGGCCCCGTTGGGGAAATAAAATATTTTTTAAAAAATTTTAAAAAAAACCCCCTAAAGTTGGTCAAAAAAATTTTGAAAAAGTTTTTTAAAAAAGAAAAAAAAAAGGGCAGTTTTTTTGCTAAACAAAAAAACCCCCCCCAATTTTTAATACCCCCCCCGGGGTTTTACCCAAACCAAACTTTTTTTCTTAAAAAAAATTTATTTAAAGGGGGGGCCGGGATAAGTTTAAAATTTTGAGAAAAATTTTAATTAAAACCCATTTTCCCCCGTCTTAAAAATTTTTTTCCCCTCAGGTCTCTAAGGGAAAAAAAACCCTTTTTATAAAAAAAGGTTTTTTGGGGGGCACCCCTAAAAAAAATGGCTGCTTTTTCGCAATACGCCACTTTTAAAACCCCGGGAAAAACCCCTTTAACTTTTCTTTTTGGTTAAAAAAGGGGTTTTTAAAAATTTCAATTTGGGGTTCAAAAAGGTTTTTTTAAAAGGGGGAAATGGGGCAAAAATATGGTTTTTTGCAATTAAATTAAAAAAAAAATTTGTTTGGAAAATTTGGCCCCCACAAAAATTAAAAAGTTTTTTTAAAAAATTATTTTCCATTTTTTTTTTTTTTTAAAAATTTTTTTGGGGGTTTTTTTAAATTTGGGGAATTTTGGGTCCCTAAAAAAAAAGGCCCCTTTTTAAAAATTTCCCCCCCGTTTTTTTAACCCCCCAAAAAAAAAAAATGTTTTTTTCAAAAAAGGAATTTTTTAAAAAAGGGGCCCAAAATTCCAAAAAAAAATTTTAAACCCTTAATAAATTTTTTTTGGGCGCCCCAATTTTTTTTGGGGGGGGGTTTTAAAAGTTTTTTAAAAAATTTTTTTAAAAAGGGGAAAATTTTTGAAAAAAAAAACGGAAAAAAAAAAAAATTTTTGAAGGGGAAAATTATAGGGCCATTAAAAAGTCCCCACTTTACCGGGGGAAAGATTTAAAATTGTCCCATTATTTTTTTCCCCCTTCTATTTAAAAAAATTTTTGGGTTTTGAAAAACACGGGTTTATTTTTTTTTTATTTAAAAACCCCCCCCAAAAAGGAGGGAACGAAAATTTTTGTTTTGGAAAAAAAAATTTCCTTTAAAAAAATTAAATATCCCCAACCGGGGCGCCCCCGGGGGTAAAAAAAGGGGGTGGGGGGGAGGGGTTTTGCACACGTCCAGGGGGGCCAAAATTTTTAAACCCCCGCTTTGGCCCCCGGGGTTTTTTTTTTTTAAAAAAGGCCCCCCGAAGTGGGGATTTTTTAATTTGGAAAAAAAAAAAAAATTTTTTCCCAAAATTTTTCCAAAAAAAAACCTTATATAATTTAAAAAAAACAGTAGTTTTTTTTGGAAAAATTATTTTTAAAAAAGGAAAATTTTTGGGGGGAAAAAGGGGGAGGTAAAGGGAGCGGGAAAAATTCGGGGCCCCTTGGGGGGGGAAAAATTTTAAATTTAAAAGAAAAAAAATTTTTTCCTAAAATTTCCGGATTTTTTTGGAAAAATTAAATGAAAAACAAAAAATTTTTTGGGGGGAAAGGGGAGGCAAAAATTTTCGTTTAAAATTAGCGTTTTTAAAAAAAAAAAGGTTTTTGGGGGCCCAAAAAAGGGCCACTTTTCGGCCAAAAAAATTTTTTTAAAACCCCAAAGGAATTTTTAAAAAAAAATGCCATAAAAGTTTTTTTTGGCAAAAAACAAATTTTTCTTTTACTGAAAAAAATTACTTTTAAAATTTTTTTTCGTTTAAATTCCCCGGGGGGGGGGGGGGGTTTTTCAAAAAGGGAAAACAAAAAATTTTCCCTGGAAAAAACTTTTTTAAAATTATTAAATTAAAAAAATTTTTAAAAAAATTTATTTACAAAAAAAAAAAAAAAAAAAAAAAAAAAAAAAAGGGGGGCCCCAAAAAAAGTTTTTAAAAAATGGGGAAACCCCCCTTTGAGGGTTTTTTTCCCTTTTGGGAATTTTTTTTTTCCCCATTTTTTTTTAAATTTTTTGTTTGGGTTCTTTTTCAAAATTTTAACCTTAAAAAATGTTTTTTTCCCCCGGGGCCCAATTTTTAAGGGGCCCTTTTTTTGGCGGAAAATTTATAAGAAAAGTATTTTCCATTCTGGGCCCGAAAAAAAAAGTGAAAATTTGGGACAAAAAAAATTAAAACCTTTTTTCCTTTTTTTTTTTAACGGGGAAATTTTGGGAAAAAAAACTTTTAACCCAATGAATTTTTAATAACCCCAAGTTTAAAAAAAAAAAAATTTTTTTAAAAAAGTACAACCCCCCACCCCTTTTAAAATTTTTTATTTTGGCAAAAAAAAACCCCACAAAAAAACCCGGGAATGTTCTTTAAAGGGGGGTTTAAAGGGGGGGGTTTTTTGGAAAAAATTAAAAACCCCAAACCCCCTTCAAAAACCCCCCTTTCAGGGAGGGAAAACCAAAACACCCCCCTTTGGGGCCCCCCAAAAAACCCCCCAAGGGTTTTTTCTCCTTTTAAACCCGCCCCAGGGAAAAAAAAAAGGGGGCCGGGGACGCCTTATTTTAAAAAATTCGCGCCACCCTAAAGGCCCCCCTTTTAACCCCCCGGTTTTGTTTTTTTCCCTTCCTTTAGGTTTTCCCCCCTTTTTTTTTTTATTACGGGTTGGGCCCTTTTTGTTTTTTCCCCCGGTCCCCCCGAAAAATTCGCATTCCAAAAAATTTTTTTAAAAAAGGGGAAAAATGGGAAAAAAAAAAGAAAAAAGGCGTTTCCCCAAAATTGATCCTTTCCCAAAAAAAAAAAAAAAAAACCCCTTTTTTTTTCCCCACCCCAAAAAGGGCCCGGTCCGGGGCGGAAAATTTTGGGCTAATAATTTTTTGGGCCGTAAAAATTTTTAAAGTACATTTAAGGCCCCTCCCCAAGGGGGCCCTTAAAAAAAATAAAATTTTTATTTTCGGCCTTTTTTTTGGGGGAAAAAGAAAACCTTTTTTTATTTGGGAATAATTTGAAAATTTTTTAATTTTAAAAAGAAAAAGGGGGAGGAAATTTTTTGGGAAATTTTTAAAAATTTTAAAAGGCTTTAATTTCCTAAAACCCAAAACTTTTTACGGAATTTTATAAAAATTTATTTTTTTAAACCCCAATTATTTAAGGGGGTAAATAAATTTATAAACCCCAGGATTTTTAGGAAAAAAAAGGACCCAAAAAAAAAGTCCCCCCAAAAAGCGTTTTTGGGGTTTTGGCCATTTTATCCCCCAAGGGTTTTTTTCCCAAAACCCCCCCATTTTGGGGGGAAAACCTACCCCCCTCGGGTTTCCCGGGGGCCAAAACTTTTTAGACCTTCCCCAAAAATGCCAAAAAAGGTCCCTGAGGGTTACCCTTGTTTGAAAATTTCCCCCGGGGGGGAAAATTAATTTTTTTAAAAGGGGGGCCCCCTTTCGGGGTTTCTTTTCCCCCTTTTTTTGAAATTTTTTTTTTAACCCCCCCCCCGGTTGGGGCTTTTTTTTTTCCCCTTAAGACCTTTATCCCTTTATTTTCCTTTTTTTAACCCAAAAATCCCCCCTTTTTTTTTTTTTTTTTTTGGTAGTTTTTAAAAATTTTATCCAAATAAAAAAAAAGGGGGGGGAAAAACTCTTGGGGAATGGTTTTAAAAAAAAATTCCCCTCCTTTTTTAAAAAACCCCTTGGGGCAGGAATCGGGGGGCGTTTTTTCTTGATTTAATTTTGGTTTTCGTAAGGGGGACCCCCGGCAAAATTTTAAATAAAAATTTAT
Organism: Dryococelus australis; assembly: GCA_029891345.1. Lineage (NCBI taxonomy): Eukaryota > Metazoa > Arthropoda > Insecta > Phasmatodea > Phasmatidae > Dryococelus > Dryococelus australis. Next base: position 10,734 of record JARBHB010000242.1, read on the forward strand.
TTTTTTTCGAAAAGGGGGAATTTTTTGGGTTTATAAATTTTTTTTTTAAAATGGTTTTTTTTGCCCCGGCTTTTTTAAAACCCCCTTTGGGGGATAAAAGGGTTTTTTAAAAAAAGGGGGGTTTTACCCCCGGGGAAAAGGAAAAATTACGTAAAAACCGGGAAAAAGGAAAAACATAAAAAATTTTAAATTTTTTTTTTTAAAAATTTTGGAATTGGGGGGGAAAAAAAAAAAAATTTGGGGGAAAAACTTAATTTCAAAAAATTAAAAAACCCCAAAAATGGCAATTGTTTCTCTTTACCCAGCCCAAAAATTTTTTGGGGGGTCATTTTGGGGAAACTCCCCCCCCACTTATCGGGGGGCCCCGTTTAAGCCCCAAAATTTTTTTAAAAAAACCCCGGGGTAACCCACTTTTTTGGAATTAACCCCCTGGGGGGTTTTGGGGGGCTCTTTTATCATTTTTTGGTTTACCCCTTTTGAAAAAAAAATTTTTTTTAAAGGCCCTTTGGGTTTTTTTTAAAAAATTTTTTTAAAAAAGGGGAAAATTTTTTGGGGGGGGAAAAATAAAGGGGAAAATTTGGGGTTATTTCCCCAAATTTTTTTTTGGGGGGAAAACCCGTTGGGGGGGAAAAAGGTTTTTTTTTGAAAAATTTTTTCAGGGCCCCCCCAAAATGCTTTGCCCGGGGCCCCCGGTAAATCAGGTTTTTTTGGGGGGGGGGGGAAAAAAAAATTTTTGGGGCCCGTTAAAGGGGGAAAGGAAAAAAAATTTGCAAATTGGGGCCCGTTTTTTTTTTCTTAGCCCCTTTTTTTGCTTAAATTTGGGGGTGGGGGGAAAAAAATTTTTGGGGGGCGGGCCCCCAAAGGTTTTTAAAGGGGGGGGAAAAAACCCCCCGGGACCGAAAAAGGGGGGGGGGAAACGAAGACCCCCCCAAAAAAACCCTTGGCCAGGGGGCCTTCGAAAAAAAATGGGGGTTTTCGAGAAAGGCCCTCCCCAAAATAAATTTTTTGAAGGGGGGGGCAATACCCTTCCCCAAATTCCCCGGCCCCCAAAAAAAGCTGTTTTCCCCCCAAAACCCCAAAAAAAATTTTTGGGGCCCCTTTTTTTTTTAAAAAAAAAAAAAAAGGGGGGGTTTTTTTTTTTGGGGAAAACCCCCCTTTTTTTGCGTGAAAACCCCCTTTTTGGGGGGTTGGGCCCCCTTAGTTTTTTTTTTTTTTTTCCCCCGGCTTTTTTTAAGGGGTTTAACCGGGGGGTTTTTTTCCCCCCAAAAGGGGGGAGTTTGTATTAAAAAATTTGGCTTTTAGGTATAAGGCAGGCCTTTTTTTTTAAAGGTTTAATTCCCCCCTTTTTTTCCCCCCGAAAAAAGGTTTTTAAAACCCCCCTTTGCCTTTAAAAAAAATTTGGGTTTTGAAAAAAAAAGCGTCGAAAAAACCCCCCGAAAAGGGGAAAAAAGTTAAAATTAAAGGGGGGGCCCTTTTTAAAAAAATGGTTTTTAAAAAAAGAGGGTTCGGCCCTTAAAAATTTTAAAAATTTTTTTGGGTATAAAAAACGGGGGGGAATTTTGGAAGAAACGGAAGTTTTCGGGGGGGAACCCCCTTTTTCCCCCATTTATTTTGCCCCCGGTTTTTTTTGCCTCCCCAGAGGGGAAAAAATTTTTGCAATTAGAAAAAACCCCCCCAATTTTCCCGGGAAATAAAGGGGATTTTAAAAATTTTTTAAAATTTTCGGTTCGAAATTAATAAGGGAAAAAAAAATTTTGGGGATTTGGGGGGCCTTTTTTCCCCCGGTGAAAAAAAATTTTACCCTGGGGGGGGGGAACCCGGGATGTTTTATTTTAAAAATCCCCACCCTTTCCCTTTACGGGGGTTGCCCGTTTTCCCCCGCACCCCCCCCGGGGGGAACATTTTGGGTCCCGGGGGGGGTTGGGGGCGCAGGAAAAAAAGGGGAAAGTTTTTCAGGAATTTTTAAATTAAACAAAAAAAGGTTTAAAAAAAAAGGTATCTGGAAAAGGGTTTTGTTTGGAAAAAAAACCAAAAAGGGGAAACCTCCCTCTTGTAAATTTTTTAAGGGGGGCCCCACTCCATGGGCCCCCCCTTTGGGAGTTTTAACGGGGATTAAAAATTTTTTTTTTTTGGGCCCGGGGAAAAAAAAATTTTTAAAGGGAAAAATTTTTGGGGAAAAATTAAAATTTTCATTTTTTTTTTTTTTTTTGGGGAAAAAAAATTTTTTTTAAACTTTTTATTTCAAAAATTTTAAAAATTTTTTAAAAAAACCCCCCCGTTTATAAATTTTCAAGGGAAAGGGGGAGGTTTTTTTTTTTTAAAATGGGGAAGGAAACAAGGTCCCCCCCAAAAATTTAAAGGTTTTAAAAGGCCCTTTTTTCCGTAAAAACGGGGAAAACAAAATTTTCCCTTACCATGTGAAAAATTAAACAAAAACCCATTTTAAATTTTTTAAACCCAAAAAAAAACCGTTTTTTTTAAGCCCCCAAAATGTTTCTCTTTCCCCCAAAGGGGGGGGTTTGGGGGGGGAAAAATTTTTTTTTTTTTGAAAACCTTAAAAAAAAAGAAAAAAAAAAAAATTTTTATTTTTGAAAAGGGCCCGAAGGGGTTTTGTTTTAAAAAAAAAATTTTGGGGGAAATAATTTTTCAAAAAAATTTTTTTAACCCCCCAAAAAAAGGGTTTTTTTAATTTAATTTTGGGAAAAAAAAAAATTTGGGTCCCCCCAAAATTACTTGAAAATATTTGGGGTTTAAAAAAAAGGGGGTTTACCCCCCATTTTATAAAAAAAAATTTTTTTTGTTTCCCTTTTTTACCTCCCCCAATTAAAAAACGAAAAAAAAAAAATTTATTTTTTGGGGGAAAAAAAAAGGAAAAATAAAAAAAATTTACCCTTTTGGGGGGGAAAAAGGGGGAAAAAAAATTTTTGGATATAAAATTTTTAAATTTAATATAAAATATTTATATATATAAAAAAAATTTTTTTTTTTTAAAAAAAAAATCCAAACTTTTAATAAATTTTTTTTGGGGTTTGGGTACAAAAAAACCCTTTTAAACACAAAAAAACGTTCGTTTTTGGGGGAGCAAAAATTTTTTGTTTTTTTTTTTTAGGGATTATTTTTTTTACTCAGTTTGTAAAACGTGTTTTTAAAAAAAATATCGGAAAGGAGTCCCCCCAAATAAAAAAAAAAAAAAAAATAAAAGAAAAATTTTTAAAAACAAAAAAAATTATTAAAAACTTAAGCAATTAAAAATCCAAAAACTGCCCACAAACTAATTTTGGGGAAAACCAAAAAAAAACAAAACAATTTAATATTGGGGACATTTGATTTTGTACGCGAATTTGATGAATCTATTTTTTTCACCTTTTAATGTGCATTTTTTAATGTATTGTGTTTTTCCACAATTTTTTTGCATATAGTTTTGGATAAAATTTTTTGGGGTTTTTTTAACGTTTTCTGGTTTTTTGTTTTTTTTTAAAAAATTTTATCGTTTAGCAAACGCTTAAAAAACACCCACAAAATATAAAAAAAAATATTGGGGGAAATTTTAAAAAAGTTTTTTTTTTAACCTGTTTTTTTAAAAAATTTAGTTTTTCGATTGACGCTACGACCCTGGAAAAATATACCCCGCGGGTTTTTCCAAAGGTGAATAAAAGGTTTAAACGAACCGTGTGTTTTTAATTTCACTTGGGGCCCGGGGGGTTTTTTTATTTTTTTTTTTAAAAGGTTAATTTTTAAAAATTAAACCCCCCCCAAAAAGGCTTTCAAAAACCCCAGCTGCGACGGTTTTAAAAAAAAGATGGGGGAGTGCAACGACGCGGCTTTCCATTAAAAAGACCTGCATGGCTATTTTATATGAAAAATTAAGTTTAAAACCCCCAAGGGGCCCCCGGTGGGCTGCAAACAAAATTTGTGGACTGCAAAATTTGGGGTGTTCAGCAAAACAATATTTAATTAAGTAAAAAAATAACCATCACAGTTAAAAAAATTTTGTTCCACTTCCCGGGGCGAAAATAAATTTATTTGAAACAGGGGCACCCCAGACTGCATCTAAAGGGTTCTTTTTTTTCTTTTTTTTTTTTTTTTTTTTACGCAATTTAAATCTTTAAATTTTGCAACCCCAAAGGGGGGGACGCAATCAGAAAAAAACCGAAAAAAAAAAATCCCGGGGAAAAAAGTTTGGGATTGCAGCTCCCTATTCTTCCCTTTATTTAAAATTCAAATTACACCACCCCCGATTCCCCAAAGGATCAAAGAATTTTGTTTTCGTGAGTAAGGACGCGAAAAAAAAACCCCCGGTTCATGGGGTGGGGGGGGGGGGGGGCAATTTTGGGGTTTTGTTTCGCCGCGTCCAAAAAATTTCCCCCGTTAGTAAAAAACTTTTGAATTTGGAGAAAACTAAAAACGCTCCTTTGGGGTTTTTTAATCGAAAAGTCCCGTAAAGAAAATGGATTGCGTGAATTAAATTAATTAAATTTTTTTGGGGTGGTCATGGTGAAATTTTTTTTGATTTTTAAGGGAAAAAAAAAAAAAAAAAACTTTTTTACAAATTTTTTTCCTATAATCGGGGAAAAATCCCAAGGGAAAAAACGAAATCGTTTTTCTAAAGGGGGGAAAAAAAGGCAAAAACTCAAAAAAAAAAAACCCTAGAAAACCCATATTAAACGAAAAGAAAAGGGGGCCCCCGGGAAACGTATAATAAACATCAAGACGTCCGAAAACCCCCACAACGTAGGGGCGTATTTACGCAAAACAAATGGGGGCCCTGTCCCCAAAAACAGACAAACCCAAATTTTTTTTTTGTTCGTAAAAAAAGAAGGGGGGAATTAAAAAAAAAGGTTATTTTTCGGGCCCAAAAAAAAAAAGTTCAAAATGCCCCAAATTTTGAATGTTGATTTTATTATTATTTTTTTTTTGGGGGGGGGAAAGCAAAGGAAAAAAAAACACAATCGAAAGCTCCCCCTGCTGGTTGCATTTTTAAAATAAAAAACAAGCGTTACCAAAAATGGCAAAAGATTTTTTTACGTGGGGGCCGTATAAAAAAATACATCAGCTGTTTTTTTTTTCCCTACAAAAAATTTTCTGAAAAAAAAAAAATAACCGCCCGGCCCCCTTTTGGTTGTAAATCCCCTGAAAAAAACCTACTTTCCGTCTGAGGGCTCCCGGTTTCAAAATAATGTGTGCTACTTTTAAAAATTTTTTAAAATTTTTACATTGGTTTTTAAAGGCGGTCTCTGTAGACTTTTTCAAAAAAAATGGAAAAAATTTGCAAACCAAATAAAAAGAGAAAATGGGAAAGACGGTTAAAAAATTTTGTAAGTGGGGTTGGAGGATATTTCTTTTTTTTTTTGGCTATTCACGGGGGAAAAGGGGGGCACTTTTTTGAGGGGGCCCCTTCAAAATTAAAAAAAAAGGAATTAAAAAAAATTTTTTTTTTTAGTTTTTTTAACCCCCAAATTTCGAGTGGGTTTGGGGGGGAAAATAACATGGTTTATTTTAAATTAATGGCAAAAATTTTTTTTTAAAAAAAACTGCAAAGGACCAAAAAAATGACTAAAAAAGGAAAAAAAAAAATGCGGGGCCCCAAAAGTGCTCACTTTGGCGTGATAGGCCCCTTTTCAAGGTTTTTTAAACGTAGTTTTTGGGAAAAAAATTTTGTTACACGTTGTTTTTTGGGCCCCTTTTTTTGGGGCCCTAGCGGCTTGGGGGGGGCTCGTATCCCACCCCCGGTTTTTGGGGTTCGATTCCCGGCCGGGGCCCCTCCCCCGGGGTTTTTTCGGTGGGGGGGAAAACGTGCCGGACGATTCCCCCCCCTGGGCGGGTTTCTTCAGGGGGTATCCCCCTTTTCCCCCCCTCATCGGCTCTCCAGAAAACTCAGAAAACCCTCAAAACCCCCCAAAATCCTTCGTCATTATTCTGTAAGCAAGCCCTTTTTTTTCCTCAAAAATCTATAATGTTTTTAAAAAATTTTTTTTAAAAAAATTTGGCCCTAGAAAATTTTCGTGAGTAGGCTGGCTTAACAGTCCATGTTATACTCGAGCCCCCAGATGTTGTTCACGGCCTGCTCCCCCAGAAAGGGGGTAGTCAGTGTTTACCCCCCCCCCCGTGTGAAAAACTCGCTGCCCTTGTTTCCTTTTGTCTTCTATTGGTTAGAGTCGTCCCCCGGGCGGGGTCTAAAAGAAAACTGCCCATCCAATTGGAAAGGTGACTTTTGGTGTAGGGGGCGCTAATTGTATTTTTTAAAAAAAGAATACGAATTTTTTCCTAACCTACTAATATTTTTATAGGCCCCTTTTACTTAAAGGGGGGGCACTTTTTTAAGACCCCCGTTACTTTTTTACTTTTCAGGTCATTTTTTTTTTCCCTTTAAAAAACCCTTTTAAAAATTTTATATGGGCAAAATGTAAAAATAACAAACAAAGTTTTATATTTTACCGCAGTAGGAATTTTAAACAAATTTTAAAGGTTTAAAAAAAAAATAAATTTTTTGGGAAATAAAATTCTAAATGAGAGGCCTTTCAAAAGGGGTCCTTTTACCGTGAAAAAGCCTAAAAATTTAAAGCCCCGACCCCCAGTGGCGAAGTCGGTTGGTGTGCCCCCCGGGGTTTTTTTGGGTGCAGGAGGGGGTTTGGGTTCGAATCCCCGGTTAAAAAACCGGATGTTAGTTTAAAAATTTTGGTCATAATTTGATTTGTAAGCCCCAACCTTGAAAAGGGGGTTTTCAGAAACATCAAATCGTGGACGTTAATAAAAAACCTTTACACTCCCTCCCCGGAGTTTGTGTAGTAAATGTTAGAGCCCCGTTTACCCAAGGGCCCAAAGGTCATTTTACGGACTTTACACTTTTTTATGAAAAAAACCCCGCTGAAAATTTTTACTTCCCTAAATTTTTCCCCCCTCTGTTTAAACCAAAGCTGAATATGTAAAAATTACACCAAAAAGGGGGGGGCCAGGGGTTCCCCCCCATTGGGGCACCTCGAAGTAAATATAATTGTGCAAAAACTATTTCTTAAAAGGGA
>JARBHB010000243.1:0-17750 GCA_029891345.1 Dryococelus australis
CAATTCAGCTAAATAGAACACATGTATCTCATTTGTCGTTTTTTTGATATATTTATTACTAAACTTTAAAGTGGTATGAATACAATTCAATACTTCTAAGAAGTACGCATGTAAGTAATTGTCCATTACACGAATGTAATAACTACGATATGCTTAAGAATGATGACAATAGTTCAATTCAGCTAAATAGAACACATGTATCTCATTTGTCGTTTTTGGGATATATTTATTACTAAACTTTAAAGTGGTATGACTACAATTCAATAATTCTAAGAAGTACGCAAGAAACTTATTGTATTTACACGAGTGTAATAACTACGATTTGCTTACCAATGATGACAATAGTTCAATTCAGCTATATAGAACACATGTATCTCATTTGTCGTTTTTGGGATATTTTTATTACTAAACTTTCATGTGGTATAACTACAATTCAATACATCTAAGAAGTACACATGTAACTAATTGTCATTACAAGAATGTAATACTAACGATTTGCTTAAGAATGATGACAACAGTTCTATTCAGCGTAGTAGAACACATGTATCTTATTTGTCGTTTTTGGGATATATTTATTACTAAACTTTAAAGTGTTATGCCTACACTTCAATACTTCTAAGAGAACCAAGTAACTAATTGTTATTACACGATGTGATAACTACTATTTGCTTAAAAATGATGTCAACAGTTCAATTCAGCTTATATGAACTCATGTATATTATTTGTCGTTTTTGGGATATATTTATTACTAACCTTTAAAGTGGTATGCCTACACTTCAAACTTCTTCTAAGAAAGCATGTAACTATTTGTCTTTACACGAATGTAATAACTACGATTTCCTTAAGAATGATGAAAATAGTTCAATTCAGCTAAATAGAACAATTGTATCTCATTTGTCGTTTTTGGGATATATTTATAACTAAACTTTAAAGTGGTATGACTACAATTAAATACTTCTAAGAAGTACACAAGTAACTAATTGTCCTTACAAGAATTAATAACTACGATTTGCTTAAGAATGATGACAAAGTTCAATTCAGCTTATAGAACACATGTATCTCATTTGTTGTTTTTGGGATATATTTATTTCTAAACTTTAAAGTGGTATGACTACAATTCAATAATTCTAATAATTACGCATGTAAGTAATTGTCCTTACATGAATGTAATAACTACGATTTTCTTAAGATTGATGACAATAGTTCAATTCAGCTTAGTAGAACACATGTATCTTATTTGTCGTTTTTCTGATATATTTATTACTAAACTTTAAAGTGTATGCTACATTCAATACTTCTAAGTAGAACGCATGTAACTAATTGTCCTTACACGAATGTAATAACTACGATTTGCTTAAAATGATGCAACAGTTCAATTCAGCTTAGTTAGAACAATGTATATTATTTGTCGTTTTTTGGGATATATTTATTACTAAACTTTAAAGTGGTATGCCTACACTTCAAACTTTCTAAGAAAACGCATGTAACTAATTGTCCTTACACGAATGTAATAACTACGATTTGCTTAAAATGATGAAAATATCAATTCAGCTAAATAGAACACATGTATCTCATTTGTCGTTTTTGGGATATATTTATTACTAAACTTTAAAGTGGTATGACTTCAATTCAATACTTCTAAGAAGTACACAAGCAACTAATTGTCCTTACATGAATGTAATAACTACGATTTGCTTAAGAATGATGACAATAGTTCAATTCACTCTAAATAGAACACATGTATCTCATTTGTCGTTTTTGGGATATATTTATTACAAAACTTTAAAGTGGTATTCCTACACTTCAAACATCTAAGAAGAACGCATGTAACTAATTGTCCTTACACGAATGTAATAACTACGATTTGCTTAACAATGATGAAAACAGTTCAATTCAGCTTAGTAGAACACATGCATCTTAATTGTCGTTTTTTGGGATATATTTATTACTAAACTTTAAAGTGGTATGCCTACACTTCAATTACTTCTAAGAGAACGCTAGTAACTAATTGTCCTTACACGGATGTAATAACTACGATTTGCTTAAAAATGATGAAAACAGTTCAATTCAGCTTAGTAGAACACAGGTATCTTATTTGTCGTTTTTGGGATATATTTATTACTAAACTTTAAAGTGGTATGCCTTACACTTCAATACTTCTAAGAAGAACGCATGTAACTAATTGTCCTTACACGGACGTAATAACTACGATTTTCTAAAAATGATGACATAGTTCAATTCAGCTAAATAGAACACATGTATCTCATTTGTCGTTTTGGGATATATTTATTACTAAACTTTAAAGTGGTATGACTACAATTCAATACTTCTAAGAAGTACGCATGTAAGTAATTGTCCTTACACGAATGTAATAGTTACGATTTGCTTAAGAATGATGACAATAGTTCAATTCAGCTAAATAGAACACATGTATATCATTTGTCGTTTTTGGGATATATTTATTACTAAACTTTAAAGTGGTATGACTACAATTCAATACTTCTAAGAAGTACACAAGTAACTAATTGTTCTTACATGAATGTAATATCTACGATTTGCTTAATAATGATGACAACAGTTCAATTCAGCTTAGTAGAACACTTGTATCTTATTTGTCGCTTTTGGGATATATTTATTACTAAACTGTAAAGTGGTATGCCTACACTTCAATACTTTTAGAAGAACGCAAGTAACTAATTGTCCTTACACGAATGTAATAACTACGATTTGCTTAAAAATGATGAAAACAGTTCAATTCAGCTTAGTAGAACACATGTATCTTAATTGTCGTTTTTGGGATATACTTATTACTAAACTTTAAAGTGGTATGCCTACACTTCAATACTTCTAAGAAGAACGCTTGTAACTAATTGTCCTTACACGGATGTAATAACTACGATTTGCTTAAAAATGATGACAATGGTTCAATTCAGCTAAATAGAACATATGTATCTCATTTGTCGTTTTTGAGATATATTTATTACTAAACTTTAAAGTTTTATGACTGCAATTCAATACTTCTAAGAAGTACGCATGTAAGTAATTGTCCTTACACGAATGTAATAACTACGATTTGCTTAAGAATGATGACAATAGTTCAATTCAGCTAAATAGAACACATGTATCTCATTTGTCGATTTTTGATATATTTATTACTAAACTTTAATGTGGTATAACTACAATTCAATACATCTGAGAAGTACACACGTAACTATTTGTCATTACAAGAATGTAATAACTACGATTTGCTTAAGAATGATGACAATAGTTCAATTCAGCTAAATAGAACACATGCATCTCATTTGTCTTTTTTGGGATATATTTATTACTAAACTTTAAAGTGGTATGACTACAATTCAATACTTCTAAGAAGTACACAAGCAACTAATTGTCCTTACATGAATGTAATAACTACGATTTGCTTAAGAATGATGACAATAGTTCAATTCAGCTAAATAGAACACATGTATCTCATTTGTCGATTTTGGGATATATTTATTACTAAACTTTAATGTGGTATAACTACAATTCAATACATCTGAGAAGTACACACGTAACTATTTGTCATTACAAGAATGTAATAACTGCGATTTGCTTAAGAATAATGACAACAGTTCAATTCAGCTTAGTAGAACACATGTATCTCCTTTGTCGTTTTTGGGATATATTTATTTCTAAACTTTAAAGTGGTATGACTACAATTCAATAATTCTAATAATTACTCATGTAAGTAATTGTCCTTACATGAATGTAATAACTACGATTTTCTTAAGATTGATGACAATAGTTCAATTCAGCTTAGTAGAACACATGTATCTTATTTGTCGTTTTTCTGATATATTTATTACTAAACTTTAAAGTGTTATGCCTACACTTCAATACTTCTAAGTAGAACGCATGTAACTAATTGTCCTTACACGGATGTAATAACTACGAATTGCTTAAAAATGATGTCAACAGTTCAATTCAACTTGTTAGAACCAATGTATATTATTTGTCGTTTTTGGGATATATTTATTACTAAACTTTAAAGTGGTATGCCTACACTTCAAACTTCTTCTAAGAAATCATGTAACTAATTGTCTTTACACGAATGTAATAACTACGATTTGCTTAAGAATGATGAAAATAGTTCAATTCAGCTAAATTGAACACATGTATCTCATTTGTCGTTTTTGGGATATATTTATAACTAAACTTTAAAGTGGTATGACTTCAATTCAATACTTCTAAGAAGTACACAAGCAACTAATTGTCCTTACATGAATGTAATAACTACGATTTGCTTAAGAATGATGACAATAGTTCAATTCATCTAAATAGAACACATGTATCTCATTTGTCGTTTTTGGGATATATTTATTACAAAACTTTAAAGTGGTATTACTACACTTCAAACATCTAAGAAGAACGCATGTAACTAATTGTCCTTACACGAATGTAATAACTACGATTTGCTTAACAATGATGAAAACAGTTCAATTCAGCTTAGTAGAACACATGCATCTTAATTGTCGTTTTTGGGATATACTTATTACTAAACTTTAAAGTGGTATGCCTACACTTCAATACTTCTAAGAAGAACGCTAGTAACTAATTGTCCTTACACGGATGTAATAACTACGATTTGCTTAAAAATGATGAAAACAGTTCAATTCAGCTTAGTAGAACACAGGTATCTTATTTGTCGTTTTTGGGATATATTTATTACTAAACTTTAAAGTGGTATGCCTACACTTCAATACTTCTAAGAAGAACGCATGTAACTAATTGTCCTTACACGGACGTAATAACTACGATTTTCTAAAAATGATGACAATAGTTCAATTCAGCTAAATAGAACACATGTATCTCATTTGTCGTTTTGGGATATATTTATTACTAAACTTTAAAGTGGTATGACTACAATTCAATACTTCTAAGAAGTACGCATGTAAGTAATTGTCCTTACACGAATGTAATAGTTACGATTTGCTTAAGAATGATGACAATAGTTCAATTCAGCTAAATAGAACACATGTATATCATTTGTCGTTTTTGGGATATATTTATTACTAAACTTTAAAGTGGTATGACTACAATTCAATACTTCTAAGAAGTACACAAGTAACTAATTGTTCTTACATGAATGTAATATCTACGATTTGCTTAATAATGATGACAACAGTTCAATTCAGCTTAGTAGAACACTTGTATCTTATTTGTCGCTTTTGGGATATATTTATTACTAAACTGTAAAGTGGTATGCCTACACTTCTAACTTCTAAGAAGAACGCAGGTAACTAATTGGCCTTACACAAATGTAATAACTACGATTTGCTTAAGAATGATGACAACAGTTCAATTCAGCTTAGTAGAACACATGTATCTCATTTGTCGTTTTTGGGATATATTTATTTCTAAACTTTAAAGTGGTACGACTACAATTCAATAATTCTAATAAGTATGCATGTAAGTAATTGTCCTTACACGGATGTAATATCTACGATTTGCTTAAGAATGATGACAACAGTTCATTTCAGCTTAGTAGAACACATGTATCTCATTTGTCGTTTTGGGGATATATTTATTTCTAAACTTTAAAGTGGTATGACTACACTGCAATACTTTTAAGAAGAACGCAAGTAACTTATTGTCTTTACACGAATGTAATAACTACGATTTGCTTAAAAATGATTAAAACAGTTCGATTCAGCTTAGTAGAACACATGTATCTTATTTGTCGTTTTTGGGATATATTTATTACTAAACTTAAAGTGGTACTACATTCAAACTTCTAGAAAGCAGAACATTGTTTACACGAATGTAATAACTACATTGCTTAAGAATGAGAAATGTTCATTCATAAAGAAACATGTATCCATTGTCGTTTTTTGGTATTTTATACCAACTTTAAGTGAACAAATTCATACTCTAAAGTACACAGTAACTAATTGTCCTTACAAGATGTATAACTACGATTGCTTAAGAATGATGACAAAGTTCAATCAGCGTATAGAACACATGTTTATTGCGTTTTGGGATATTTATTACTAACTTTAAGTGATATACTACATTCAATAAATCTAGAAGAATGTACTATTGTCCCCTTTCAGATTAATAACTACGATTTGCTTAGAATGATGACAAGTTCAATTCAGCTATAGAAACATGATCATTGTCGTTTTGGATAATTATACTAACTTTAAAGTGTTATGCTACATTCAATACTTTAGAACCAGTACTAATTTCTTACAGAGAATAATACGATTGCTAAATGATGACAAAGTTCAATTCAGCTAATAGAACACAGATCCATTGTCGTTTTTGGATATATTATACTAAACTTAAATGGTAGCCTAACTTCTACTTTAAAGAACGCAAGTAACTAATGCCTACACAAATGTAATAACTAGATTTGCTTAAGAATGATGACAAAGTTCAATTTATTAATAGAACACATGTATCTCATTTGCGTTTTTGGGATTATTATTAAAATTAAAGTGGTATCTACCTTCAAAATCTAAAAGAAAGCAGAATAATGTCCTACACGAATGTAAAAACCGATTTCTTAAAAGAGAAAAGTTCATTCAGCTAAATAGACCATGTTCCATTTTCTTTTGGGATATTTATTATAAACTTTAAAGTGATATACAATTCATACTTCTAGAATACCAAGAAATATTGTTTACAGAATGTAATAACACGATTGCTTAAGAAGTGACAAAGTTCATTCAGTTATAGAACACATGTATCATTTGTCGTTTGGGATATTTATTCTAAACTTAAAGTGGTACTACCTTAAACTTTTAGAGACCAGTAACTAATTGTCTACAGAATGTATTACTACGATTTGCTAAATATGAAACATTCATTCAGCTAGTAAAACATGTACTTATTGCGTTTTTGGTTATTATTACAAACTTTAAAGTGTATGCTCACTTCAATACTTCAAGAAGAAAGTAACTAATTGTCCCTTTCAACGATGTAATAACTCATTTGCTTAAAATGAGACAAGTTCATTCAGCTAATAGAACAATGATCTTTGTCGTTTTGGAATATTATTACTAAACTTTAAGTGGTTAACTACAAAAAAAAAAAAAAAAAAAAAAAAAAAAAAAAAAAAAAAAAAAAAAAAAAAAAAAAAAAAAAAAAAAAAAAAAAAAAAAAAAAAAAAAAAAAAAAAAAAAAAAAAAAAAAAAAAAAAAAAAAAAAAAAAAAAAAAAAAAAAAAAAAAAAAAAAAAAAAAAAAAAAAAAAAAAAAAAAAAAAAAAAAAAAAAAAAAAAAAAAAAAAAAAAAAAAAAAAAAAAAAAAAAAAAAAAAAAAAAAAAAAAAAAAAAAAAAAAAAAAAAAAAAAAAAAAAAAAAAAAAAAAAAAAAAAAAAAAAAAAAAAAAAAAAAAAAAAAAAAAAAAAAAAAAAAAAAAAAAAAAAAAAAAAAAAAAAAAAAAAAAAAAAAAAAAAAAAAAAAAAAAAAAAAAAAAAAAAAAAAAAAAAAAAAAAAAAAAAAAAAAAAAAAAAAAAAAAAAAAAAAAAAAAAAAAAAAAAAAAAAAAAAAAAAAAAAAAAAAAAAAAAAAAAAAAAAAAAAAAAAAAAAAAAAAAAAAAAAAAAAAAAAAAAAAAAAAAAAAAAAAAAAAAAAAAAAAAAAAAAAAAAAAAAAAAAAAAAAAAAAAAAAAAAAAAAAAAAAAAAAAAAAAAAAAAAAAAAAAAAAAAAAAAAAAAAAAAAAAAAAAAAAAAAAAAAAAAAAAAAAAAAAAAAAAAAAAAAAAAAAAAAAAAAAAAAAAAAAAAAAAAAAAAAAAAAAAAAAAAAAAAAAAAAAAAAAAAAAAAAAAAAAAAAAAAAAAAAAAAAAAAAAAAAAAAAAAAAAAAAAAAAAAAAAAAAAAAAAAAAAAAAAAAAAAAAAAAAAAAAAAAAAAAAAAAAAAAAAAAAAAAAAAAAAAAAAAAAAAAAAAAAAAAAAAAAAAAAAAAAAAAAAAAAAAAAAAAAAAAAAAAAAAAAAAAAAAAAAAAAAAAAAAAAAAAAAAAAAAAAAAAAAAAAAAAAAAAAAAAAAAAAAAAAAAAAAAAAAAAAAAAAAAAAAAAAAAAAAAAAAAAAAAAAAAAAAAAAAAAAAAAAAAAAAAAAAAAAAAAAAAAAAAAAAAAAAAAAAAAAAAAAAAAAAAAAAAAAAAAAAAAAAAAAAAAAAAAAAAAAAAAAAAAAAAAAAAAAAAAAAAAAAAAAAAAAAAAAAAAAAAAAAAAAAAAAAAAAAAAAAAAAAAAAAAAAAAAAAAAAAAAAAAAAAAAAAAAAAAAAAAAAAAAAAAAAAAAAAAAAAAAAAAAAAAAAAAAAAAAAAAAAAAAAAAAAAAAAAAAAAAAAAAAAAAAAAAAAAAAAAAAAAAAAAAAAAAAAAAAAAAAAAAAAAAAAAAAAAAAAAAAAAAAAAAAAAAAAAAAAAAAAAAAAAAAAAAAAAAAAAAAAAAAAAAAAAAAAAAAAAAAAAAAAAAAAAAAAAAAAAAAAAAAAAAAAAAAAAAAAAAAAAAAAAAAAAAAAAAAAAAAAAAAAAAAAAAAAAAAAAAAAAAAAAAAAAAAAAAAAAAAAAAAAAAAAAAAAAAAAAAAAAAAAAAAAAAAAAAAAAAAAAAAAAAAAAAAAAAAAAAAAAAAAAAAAAAAAAAAAAAAAAAAAAAAAAAAAAAAAAAAAAAAAAAAAAAAAAAAAAAAAAAAAAAAAAAAAAAAAAAAAAAAAAAAAAAAAAAAAAAAAAAAAAAAAAAAAAAAAAAAAAAAAAAAAAAAAAAAAAAAAAAAAAAAAAAAAAAAAAAAAAAAAAAAAAAAAAAAAAAAAAAAAAAAAAAAAAAAAAAAAAAAAAAAAAAAAAAAAAAAAAAAAAAAAAAAAAAAAAAAAAAAAAAAAAAAAAAAAAAAAAAAAAAAAAAAAAAAAAAAAAAAAAAAAAAAAAAAAAAAAAAAAAAAAAAAAAAAAAAAAAAAAAAAAAAAAAAAAAAAAAAAAAAAAAAAAAAAAAAAAAAAAAAAAAAAAAAAAAAAAAAAAAAAAAAAAAAAAAAAAAAAAAAAAAAAAAAAAAAAAAAAAAAAAAAAAAAAAAAAAAAAAAAAAAAAAAAAAAAAAAAAAAAAAAAAAAAAAAAAAAAAAAAAAAAAAAAAAAAAAAAAAAAAAAAAAAAAATAAAAGTTCAATTTGCTTAGTAGAACACATGTATTTATTTTCGTTTTTTTGTAATTTTTTTACTAAAACTTTTAAAATTATGCCTACACTTCAATACTTTTAAGAAACGCAAACTAATTGCCCCTTTCCCCGGAATTTAAAAACTACGAATTGCTTAAAAAGAAAAGTTCAATTCAGCAAAAAAGAAAAACCCTTATCCATTTTTTCGTTTTGGGATATTTTATTCTAAACTTTAAAGTGGAAAGTACAAATTCATATTTAAAAGAACCCGTAATAATTGTCCTTACAAAATGTAATAAATACGATTTTTTAAGAAAAATTTACAAAGTTCAATTCAGTTAATAAACACATGTATCTTATTTTTTGTTTTTGGGATATTTATTCAAAAATTTAAAGTGGGACCTAAAATTCAAACTTTTTAAAAAGAACGAATTAAATAATTTTCCTTTAAAAATGTAATTTTAAATCTTTTTCTTAAAAATTTATGAAAAAAGTTCAATTCAGTTATAGAAACATGTATCTTATTTTTCGTTTTTTGGTATATTTATTACAAACTTTAAAGTGGTATGCCCAAAATTCAATACTTCTAAAAAAGTAACTAAATTTTTCCCTTACACGAAAGTAATAACCGTTTTTCTTAAAAATGAGCAAAATTTTAATTCACAAAAAAAAACAATGATTTTTTTGTGTTTTGGAATATTTATTAAAAAACTTTAAGTGGTACCCACAATTTTAATTTTCTAAAAAAACCCGTAACTAATTGTTTACAAAAAGTATAACTACGATTTGTTAAAAAAAAAATGACAAAGTTTTAAATTTACTAAATAGAACACATGTTTCCATTTGTCTTTTTTTGGGGGTATATTTATTTCTAAACTTTTAAAATGGGATGACACAATTCCCAAAAATTCTAAAAGTCCAGAATAATTGTCCTTACAAATGTAATAAATACGATTTTTTTTAAAATATGAAATAGTTCAATTCACTAAAAAAAAACACATGATCCATTTTTTCGTTTTGGGAAATTTATTACTAAAATTTTAAAAATTTATCTACAATTCAATACTTTAAAACCAAATAACTATTTTTTTTACAGAAAGTTTAAAAACCGATTTCTTAAAAATATTACAAAGTTCAATTCGTTATAGAACCATGTATCCTTTTTTTCGTTTTTGGGGTATTTTTATTCTAAATTTAAAGTGGTTCTACATCAATTTTCTAAAAACCATGTAATAATTGTCTTAAAAGAATGTAATACTTCGATTTCTTAAAATGATGAAAAGTTCAATTCAGCTTAAAAAACACATGTATCTTTATTTGTCGTTTTTTTGGGGTAATTTATTTAAACTTTAAAGTTGTATGCCCACATTCAAAATTTAAGAAAAACGCAGTTAAATTTTCCTTACACAAAGTAATAAATACGATTTTTTTTTAAAATGAGCAAAATTCAAATTTACTTGTAGAACCATGTTTTTATTTTTTCGTTTTTTGGGGGAAAATTTTTTACTAAACTTTTAAATTTTGGTTTCCTAAACTTCAAAACTTTTAAGGAAACCATGTAAAATAATTGCCTTTTCACGATGTAAAAACTACGTTTTTTTAAAAATTTATGAAAAAGTTCAATTCAGTAAAAAGAACCATGATCATTTGTCGTTTTTTGGTTTTATTTTTTACTAAACTTTAAAGTGGGAGCCCCATTAATATTTAAGAAGAACCAGAACTAATTGTCTTACAGAAA
Organism: Dryococelus australis; assembly: GCA_029891345.1. NCBI lineage: Eukaryota > Metazoa > Arthropoda > Insecta > Phasmatodea > Phasmatidae > Dryococelus > Dryococelus australis. Next base: position 10,869 of record JARBHB010000243.1, read on the forward strand.
GTAATAACTGATTTTCAAAAAAAGATGCAAAGTTAAAATTTATTTAAAAAAACCAGTATTTATTTTTCGTTTTTGGGTTATTTTATTACAAACTTTAAAGTGGTATCCTACATTTTAAAAATTTTAAAAAAAGCATGTAATAATTGTCCCTTTTTTGAAAGTAAATACGATTTGCTTAAAATATAAAAGTTTTAATTCACCCCAAAAAAAAAACAATATCTTATTTTTTCGTTTTTTATATATTATTTCTAAACTTTAAAATGGTAGCTACCTTCAATTTTTTAAGAAAACGTAACTAATTGTTTTTACAGAATGTAATAAACTACATTTTCTTAAAATGATGAAAAGTTTTAAATTTTACTTATAGAACACAGTACTTTTTGTCGTTTTTGGGATATTTATTACTAAACTTTAAAGTGGAAGCCCACCTTTAATACTTTTTAAAAAGAAAAAGTAACTAATTTTCTTTACAGGTATAAACACACTTAAAAATGATGCAAAGTTCAATTCAGCTTATAGAACACTGTATTTATTTGTCGTTTTTTGGGGTTTAATTTTTTACAAACTTTAAAGTGGGATCTACAATTCAATACTTTTTGAAAACCAGGGAATAAAATTTTTCTTACAGAATGTAAAATTACGATTTCTTAATAAATTTAAAAGTCAATTCAGCTTATAAACACATGTATTATTTTTTCGTTTTTGGGGAAAATTTATTACTAAACTTTAAAAATGGATCCCACATTCAAAAATTCTAAGAAGAAACCCGTAACTAATTGGCCCTTTCAAAATGTAAAACTACGATTTTCTTAAAATGATACAAAGTTCAATTCGAATAGAACCTGACTATTTGTCTTTTGGGATAATTTTTACTAAATTTTAAAATGGATGCCTACCTTTACTTTTAAGAAGAACGGTAACTAATTGGCCCCTTTCACAAAATAATAACTACGTTTGCTTTAAAAATGATGCAAAGTTCAATTCAGCATTAAAAACATTTATTATTTTGTGTTTTTGGGATATTTTATTCTAAACTTTAAAGTGGTAGTACAAATTTAAATTTTTAAAAAAAAGCAGTAAAAATTGTTTTAACGAATTTTAAAACAGATTGCTTAAAATGATGACAAAGTTCAATTCGCTTATAGAACACATGTTTATTTTCGTTTTTTTGGGGAAAATTTATTTTAAAAATTTAAAATTATGCTACATTCAAAACTTTAAGAAAAACGCATGTAATAATTTTCCTTACACGAAAGTAAAATACTTTTTCTTAAAATATAAAAAGTTCAATTCAGAAAAGAACAAAAATGATCTATTTGTGTTTTTTGGGGTTTTTTTATTTCTAAACTTTAAAGTGGTATGCCTCATTAAACTTTTAAAAGAAACCCGTAATAAATTTTTTTACACGAAAAGTAATAACAGATTTGCAAAAAAAAAGACAATTCAATTCAGCTTAAAAAAAAACCATGTATCTATTTTCGTTTTTTTTGGGGTATTTTTATTACTAAAAATTTAAAGTGGTATCTACATTCAATATTTTTAAAAAACCATGTAAATAATTGTCTTACAGAATGTAATAAATACGATTTGCTTTAAAATGAAGACAAATTCAATTCAGCTAAAAAAAAAAACGTATCTATTTTTCGTTTTTTTGGGTATATTTATTTTCTAAAAATTTAAAGTGGAGCTACAATTCAAATTCTAAAAGAGCGAATAAATTTTTTACACGAATGTAATAACACGATTTCTTTTAAAATGATGACAAAGTTCAATTTAGAAAAGAAAAACATTATTTTTGCGTTTTTGGGGTTTTTTATTACTAAACTTTAAAATGGTAGGCTACAATTCAAACTTCTAGAAGAAACCCGTAACTAAATTTTTTACCGGGAAAAGTAATAAAAAAGTTTTTTTAAAATGATGACAAAAGTTTCAATTTGCTTTTAGAACACATGTATCTATTTTTTCGTTTTTTTGGGGTATTTTATTACTAAACTTTAAAGTGGGTTCCCACATTCAAACTTTTTAAAAAAAACCAGTAACTATTGCTTAAAAAAATGTAATAAAATACTTTTTTCTTTAAAAAAAGACAAAGTTCAATTCAGCGAAAAAGAACACAGATCTATTTGTGTTTTTGGGATATTTTATTACTAAAAAATTTAAATTTGGTTAAATACATTAAAACCTAAGAAAAACAGAATAATTTTCCTTTTCAGGATGTAAAACTAGGTTTTTCAAAAAAAGATGGCAAAAATTTCAAAACAGTAAAAAGAACCCATTATCTATTTCGTTTTTGGGATAATTTATTATAAACTTTTAAAAGGGATGCTACACTTCAATACTTTTAAAAAAAACCCCAAATAAATAAATTTTTTACACGAAGTAAAAAACTACTTTGCTTAAAAATGATGCAAAGTTTTTAATTCAGAAAAAGAAAACTTTTTTTTTGTCGTTTTTTGGGATATATTATTTAAACTTTAAAAATTTTATCTAACTTCAAACTTTTAAGAAAAAAACAAGTAAAAATTGTCTTTTTCAAAATGTAATAACTAGTTGCTTTTAAAAAAGATGAAATGTTCAATTTTATTTAAAAAAACACATGATCCCCTTTTGTCGTTTTTGGGATATATTTTTTATAAACTTTTGTGTATCTACAATTAATATTTTAAAAGAAAGCAAAATAAAAAATTTTTCACAATGAATAACTAGATTTCTTAAGATGTGACAAAAATTTAAATTTGTTATAGAACACAGTATCCTTTTTTCGTTTTTGGGATATTTTATTACTAAACTTTAAGTGGGTATCACATTCAATACTTTTAAGAATACCAGTAAAATTTTTCTTTTCGAAAGTAATAACACGATTTGCTTAAAATGAGACAAATTCAATTCAGCTTTTAAAACATGTATCTTTTTGTCGTTTTGGATAATTTATTACTAAATTTAAAAGGGGATTAAATTCAACTTTTAAAAGAAACCAGTAATAATTGCCTTAACAAAAATAAAACTACGATTTGCTTAAGAAAAATGACAAAGTTCAATTCAGCTAAATAAAAAATTATCTATTTGTGTTTTTTGGGGTATATTTATTCTAAAACTTAAAGTGGTATGCTAATTCAAATTCTAAAAGAAAACCCGTAATAATTGTTTTACAAAATGTAAAACTACATTTTCTTTAAAATTGAACAAAATTCAATTTGCTTAGTAAAAACATGTATCTTATTTGTCGTTTTTTTGGGTTATTTATTTCTAAACTTTAAAATGGATGCCCCATTCAAAATTTTAAAAGAAGCATTAATAAATTTCCTTACACAAAAGTAATAAAATACGATTTCTTTAAAAATGATACAAGTTAATTTAGTTAGTGAACACATTTCTATTTGTCGTTTTGGGTTATTTTATTTTTAAAATTAAAATGGTATGCCCACATTCAAATTTTAAAAAAAAGAGTAAATAATTGTCTTAACAAAGAAAACTCGATTTTTTTAAAAATGATGACAAAAGTTCAATTCAGAAAAAGAAAACAGATCTATTTTTCGTTTTTTGATATATTTATTACTAAACTTTAAAAAGGTTGTACATTCAAATTTAAAAAAACGCAGTAAAATATTGTTTTACACGAATGTAATAAAATACGATTTTCTTAAAAATGATGAAAAAGTTTTAATTCAGTATAAACCATGTTCTTATTTGTCGTTTTTGGGTATTTTATTACTAAACTTAAAAAGGGTTCTACATTCAATACTTTTAAGAAGGAAACCCGTAACTAATTGTCCTTACAGGGTGTTTTTTTTTTTTTTTTTTTTTTTTTTTTTTTTTTTTTTTTTTTTTTTTTTTTTTTTTTTTTTTTTTTTTTTTTTTTTTTTTTTTTTTTTTTTTTTTTTTTTTTTTTTTTTTTTTTTTTTTTTTTTTTTTTTTTTTTTTTTTTTTTTTTTTTTTTTTTTTTTTTTTTTTTTTTTTTTTTTTTTTTTTTTTTTTTTTTTTTTTTTTTTTTTTTTTTTTTTTTTTTTTTTTTTTTTTTTTTTTTTTTTTTTTTTTTTTTTTTTTTTTTTTTTTTTTTTGGGGGGGGGGGGGGGGGGGGGGGGGGGGGGGGGGGGGGGGGGGGGGGGGGGGGGGGGGGGGGGGGGGGGGGGGGGGGGGGGGGGGGGGGGGGGGGGGGGGGGGGGGGGGGGGCGTTTTTGGGATATTTATTTCTAAAAATTTAAATGGTTTTTGCTACAATTCAAAATTCTAAAAAGACCGTAATAATTGCCTTAAAAAATGTAAAAACCGATTTTTTTAAGAAGATACAAAGTTCAATTCAGTAAAAAAAAAACATGTATCCATTTTTCGTTTTTTGGGGTTATTTATTCTAAACTTTTAAAGGGGATGAAAAAATTCAATATTCAAAAGTAACAAGTAATAATTGTTTTACAAATGTAATAACTACATTTTTCTTAAAAGAGACAAAGTTCAAATTTAGTTATAAACACTGTATTTATTTGTCGGTTTTTTGGGGTATTTTTTTACTAAATTTAAAGTGGGATTAAATTCTTCTTTTAAGAAGAAAGGTTAAATAAAGCCTTTTAAAATGTTTTAAAACTACGTTTGTTAAAATGATGAAAAAAAGTTAAAATTTAGAAATAGAAACTGATTTTTTGTCGTTTTTGGGGTAATTTTTTCAAACTTTAAAGTGGTATGTACCTTCAATATTTTTAAAGAAAGCAGAATAATTGTCCTTACACGAAAAGTAATAACCACGATTTCTTAAAATGATGCAAAGTTCAATTCAGCTTAAAAAGAACACATGAATTATTTTTCGTTTTTGGGGTATATTTTATTAAAACTTTAAAGTGGATGCCTACACTTTAAACCTTTTTAAGAAAAACAAGTAAATAAAATTTTCCTTTTCACGAATGTAAAAAACCGATTTTTCTTAAAAATGATGAAATATTCAAAATTTATTTTAAAAACATGATTATTTGTCGTTTTTTGGGTATTTTTTATTCAAAAATTTTAAAGTGGTACTACATTCAAAAATTTTTAAAAGAACGCAGTAAAAAATTGTCCTTACCGAAAAATAATACGATTTTTCTTAAAATGTGAAAAAGTTCAATTCACTAAATAGAACACATGTATCCATTTGTCGTTTTGGGATAATTTATTACTAAACTTTAAAGTGGAAAAGCTACAATTCAATTCTCTAAGAAGCCAAATTTCTAATTGTTTTACAAGAATGTAATAACTCATTTGCTTAAGAATGATGAAAAAGTTCCCAATTTTGTTATAGAAAAAGTTTTATTTGTCGTTTTTGGGGTATTTTTATTCTAAATTTAAAGGGATTACATTCAATAATTTTAAGAAAACCAAGTAACTAATTGTTTACAGAATGTAAAACTACATTTTTTAAAAATATGAAAAAATTCAATTCGTTTGTAGAACACATGTATTAATTTTTCGTTTTTTTTGATTAAATTTTTTATAAACTTTAAAATGGTATGCTACCTTCAAACTTCTAAAAAAAGCGTAACTAATTTTCCTTTAACGAAAGTAAAAATACGATTTCTTAAAATGATACAAAAGTTCAATTCAGCTAAAAAAAAACAAAGTATCTATTTGTCGTTTTTTGGATATATTTATACAAACTTTAAAGTTTATCTAAAATTTAATACTTTTTAAAAAGACGCAAGATTATTGTTTACACGAAGTAATAAATCGATTTGTTAAAATGATGGGAAAAGTTCAATTTAGTTTTAGAACACATGATTATTTGTCGTTTTTGGGGTATTTTTTTACTAAATTTAAAGTGGGTTTCACAATTAAAAACTTAGAAGAACCCGTAACTAATTTTTCTTACAAGGAAAGTAATAACTAGATTTTCAAAATGATGCAAATTTAATTCAGCTAAAAAAAAACCTGATTTTATTTTTCTTTTTTTGGGGTATATTTATTTTTAAACTTTAAAGTGTTGCACATTTTTAAAACTTCTAAGAAGAAAGGAAAAATAATGTCCTTACAGAAAGTAATAAATCGATTTGTTAAAAATGATTCAAAGTTAATTCAGCTAAAATAAAACAGTACTTATTTTTCGTTTTTTGGGGGATATTTATTACTAAAATTTTTGGTCCCACAACCAATTCTTCTGAAACAAGTAACTAATTTTCTTTTCAAATGTAATAACTGATTTGTTTTGAATATGAAAAGTTCAATTCAGTATGAACACATGATCTCTTTGTCGTTTTGGGATATTTTATTTAAAAAATTTAAGTGGTTACACTTAATAATTTTTAAAAATACCAAGTAATAATTGTCCCTTTTCAAATGTAATAAAATACGATTTTCTTAGAAAGATGCAAAGTTAATTCAGCATTTGAAACATGTAATTTTTTTTGTCGTTTTTTTGGGGGAAAAATTTTTTACTAAACTTTAAAGTGGTTTTTCCTACACTTTAAATTCTTCTAAGGAAAGCAGTAACTAATTGTCTTACACAAATTTTAATACGATTTCTTAAAAAAGAGCAAAGTTCAATTCCTTTTAGAAAACCCTTTTATTATTTGTCTTTTTGGGTTTTTTATTACTAAATTTTAAAATGGTTGCTACAATTAAATTTTCTAAGAAACATGTAATAATTGTTTTAACGAATGTAAAAACTACGATTTTTAGAAAGATGAAATAGTTCAAATTAGCTAAATGAACACTGTTCCATTTTTTTTTTTGGGGGAATTTATTAAAAAAAACTTTAAAGTGGTATGACCAAAATTTAATACTTCTAAGAAGTACCAAGAACTATTGTTTTACAGAATGTAATAACTCGATTTCTTAAGAATATACATAGTTCAATTCATTAAAAAGAAACATGTATCTCATTTGTCGTTTTTGGGATATTTTTATTACAAAAATTTAGTG
>JARBHB010000244.1:0-17743 GCA_029891345.1 Dryococelus australis
GCAGGGGGGTACACCCAGTCCTCCAAAACCCCCCTATAAGTAAAGTGCAGGTTTTCAGAAAGCCCCCAGCTCCTCCAAAAATAGATAAAAGTAAGTGCAGGGTGCATTACCTTTGCTCCCCAAACCCCAGTTTTAATTTAATCAGGGGCATTCGGGCCCCCAAACTCCTCCACCCTAGTTTTAAATGTAGAAGTGCAGTGTGCAGTACGACCCGAGCTTTCCCCCAGAACCTAGATAATGTATAAGTGCAGTGTGCAGTACACCCGCAGCTCCCCAGACCCTAGTATAATGTATAAGTGCAGTGTGCAGTACGGCTTTGACTCCTCCAGACCCTAGTAAATGTAAAGTGCAGTGTGCAGTACGGCCCCCAGCTCCTCCAACCCTAGTATAATGTATAAGTGCAGTGTGCAGTACGGCCGCAGCTCCCCCAACCCTATTAATGTAGAAGTGCAAATGTGCATACGGCCCGACTCCTCCAGCCCTATATAATTAAAGTGCAAATGCAAACGGGCCCGGACTCTCCCCGACCCAATATAAATGTAAAGGCAGGTAGTACCCCGAACTCCCTTTCCCAAACCATATAATTAAAAATCGGGTTTTAAACGCCCAGCTCCTCCAAAACCCTAGTATAATGAAAAATGCAGTGTCAGTACGGCCGGGGCTCCTCCAACCCTAGTATAATTAAACGTTCGTCGGGCCGAGTCCCCAACCCATATAATTTAAAAAATGAAAATGTTGCGTTTTCCCCCACTCCTCCAACCCTATATAATTTAAATCATTGCAATTCCCCCATCCCCAAACCCTAGTTTTAAATTAAAGTGCGTGTATAACCCGACTCCCCAGACCCTATATAATTAAAGGCTTGGGAGAAACCCCCACTCTCCAAAACCCAGAAATGTTAAGTGCAGTGTGCATACGGGTGACTCCTCCAACTTTTATAATTAAAGTCAAATGATACCCCGACTCCCCAAAATAGATAATGTAAAGTGCAGTTCAGTACGGCCCCACCCTAAAAACCCCGTATAATGTAAATGCAGTTGCCCTACGCTGCAGCTCCCCCCCCAACCCTAGTATAAGTATAAGTGCATTTTATCCCCACTCCTCCAACCCCCAAAAAAAGTAAAAACAGTGTGCTACGCCCGCACTTCTCCCGACCCAGATAATGTGAATGGTTCGTACGCTGTGACTCCCCCAACCCCAATAATTTTAAATGCATGTAGACGGGGCCCAGCTCCTCCAACCCTTAAATTTTTAAAAGTCAGGGGATAAAGCCCACTCCTCCCAAACCCATATAAGTGAATTTTATGGCATACCCGAGCTCCCCAACCTATATAATGTAAATTCATGTCATACCCCCTTCCTCCAACCCTAATAAATTAAAACATGTGCAACGGCCCCCACTTCCAGACCCCCTAAATTAAATGCGGTGAGTAAACCCCCGGGCCCCAAAACCTTATAAAGTAAAGGCGTTAAAGCCCGACTCCCCCAGAAAACCCATAAAATTAAAATGCAGGGGGAATACGGCCCACTCCTCCAACCCAGTATAATGTAAAATCAGTGGGATACGACCCCCCCCCTCCCGGACCCTATATAATTAAAGTCAGTGTCAGTACCCCGGACTCCTAACCTTATAATGTAGAAGTGCCTGTGCAACGCCCATCCCCCAACCCTATTAAAAGTATAATGCAGGGTTATACCCCCACCCTCCAACCCAATTTTAATGTAAATGCATTGCAGTACGGGCCCCCCCCCCAAAAAAAGGGGCCCTCCTCCAACCCATATAATTAAATGCAGTTGCAACGCCCGACCCTCCAACCCCATATAATTAAATCTTGTCATACCCCTCCTCCAAACCTAGTAAAATGATAATCAGTGTGCAGACGGGGCCCCCACCCTTTTAACCCTATAAATGTAAAGTCAGTTTTCATACCTTAAATCCTCCAAACCCTTATAATTATAAGTCAGGTTAGACGCCCCAGCTCCTCCCAAACCCCCTAAATGTTAAAAACATGTGCATAGGCGTGACTTTCCCCCCCTTTTAAAATGGAAAAAAATTCAATACGGGCCCAACTCCTCCCAACCCTAGAATTTAAAGTCATTTTAAAACCCCACCCTCCAACCCTAGTATAATTTAGAAGTGCAGTGGCAAGAAAAAAAACCCCCCGAGCTCCTCCAACCCCTTATAAAAGTAAAGTCTGTCATACGGGGGGAACTCCCCCAACCCTATATAAGTAAAATGGGGGATGGCAACGGCCCGAGCCCCCGGGCCTTGTTAAGTTAAAAGCAGGGCATACGCTGACTCCTCCAACCCTATATAATGTAAAAATGCAGGGGATAGCCCCAGTCCTCCAACCCTAGATAATTAAAGGCAGGGGGCATACCCCGGGGGGGCTCCTCCACCCTATAAAATTTAATGCAGTTGCAGTTTACCTTTTGGATTTCCCCAAACCCTATTAAATAAGTCAGGGTAGACAAAACCCGGGCTCCTACCCCAATAAAGTAAAAGGCATTGATACGGCCCCCACCCTCCAAACCCTATATAATTAAATGCAGTGGCAAACGGGCCGAGCCCTCCAACCCAGAAATTAGAAAAAACCGGGAAAGACCCCCAGTCCCCCCCCAGAAAAAATATATAAATTTTAAATGCAGTGTAGTAAAGCCCAACTCCTCAACCCTATAAATTAAAGTGCGGGGGAACGCCCATCCCAAAAAAGTATAAGTAAAGTCATTGAACCCGACTCCCCAGACCCATATAATGTAAAAAGTCAGGTAGTACGGGGAACTCCCCCAACCTATAAATTTAAAGTCAGTTGGCCCCCCCAAAGAAAAAATCGGCCGGCCCAGCCCTCCAACCTAGTATAATTTAATGCTGTGCAGTACGGGACTCCTCCACCCTTTAATTTAAAAATCTGGATACACCCAGTCCTCCAACTGTATAAATTAAAAGTGCAGTGTGCATCCCCAGCTCCTAGACCCTATATAATGTAAAAGTCATGGCATAAAGGGGAATCCTCCAACCTATATAATGATAAATCGGTAGACGCCCCAGCCCCTCCAAACCCCATATAAATTAAATGCATTGCATACGGCGGACTCCTCCAACCCATATAATGTTAAAAATGCAGGGGATAAAGCCAAAATCCCCCCCAAATATAATGTAAAGGCTGTCAACGGGGCCCCAGCTCCCCAACCCTAGAAAAAAAAGAATGCGGGGGAGTAAAAAAAAACCCCCCAGCTCCCCAGACCCCATATAATGTAGAAGTGCATTCAGAAAACCCCGGTCCCCCAACCCTAGTATAATGTAAAAGGGCAGTGTGCAGTACCGACTCCTCCAGACCCTAGTATAAATTTAAATGAGTGTCATACGACCCGCACCCTCCCCCAAAAAAAGGCATGGCAGCTGGGGTCCTAAACCCTGTAAAAAATTAAATGATGTCAGTACCCCGGGACTCCCTTCCCGACCCTTAAAAAAGTGCAGGTTTAGTCCCCCCACCCTCCCAAACCCTATAAAAAGTATAAGTGCAGGGGAACCCCCGATCCTCCAAACCCCATATAAGTAAATCTTTCATACGGCCCGAGCTCTCCCGACCCTATATAAAGTGAAGTGCAGTTGCATAAACCCCGTGAAATCCTCCAACCAATAAAAATTTTATAAGTCAGGGGTGTTACGACCCGACCCCCTTCCCAAACCCCCATATAATTAAAAGTGCAGTCGTACGGGCCCCTACTCCTCCAAAAAACCCTATAAATGTCAATCATGCATACCCAACTCCTCCCCACCCCTAAAAATGTAGAAGTCATTTCAACGACCCCAGTCCCCAACCCTATATAATTAGAATGCGTGGCATACCCCCACTCCCCAACCCCTTTTAAAAGTGAAGTGCATGTAGCCCCCACTTCCCCCAGTAAATTTTAAAATGCATGTGCGGAAAACCCCCCCGGCTCCCAGACCCTATAAATTAAAGGGTGTATTACCGACTCCTCCAACCCAATAATGTAAAATGCGTTCAACGCCCCAGCTCCCCCAACCCTAGTATAAGTGAAGTGAGTTCTACGCCCCCCACCCCCAGAAAACCCAGATAAAATAAATCAGGGGGATAAACCCATCCCCCAAAAATATAATTAAAAATCTTTTTCAACGCCCGCCTCCCCAAACCCCAAATAAAATTTAAAACATGTGCAACGCGGTTTTTTCCAACCTAAAATGTAAATCATGAACCCCGAGCTCCTCCAACCCCGTAAATATGTAAAGTCAAGGGGAGTACCCCAGCTCCTCCCAAACCCCTTTAATTTTTAAAAACAGGGGAGTACGCCCGACCCCCAACCCCAAATAAGTAAGTCAGGTCATACGGGGGACCCTCCCAACCCCATAAAATGTAAATGGGGGGAACCCCGGACTCCTCCAACCCTAGTATAATTAAAACTGTCATAGCCCCACCCCTCCCAAAAAAATAATGAAGGAGGTGCCCGTTTTGGGGGTTTTTGACCCCCCCCCCCCCCCCCCCCCCCCCCCCCCCCCCCCCCCCCCCCCCCCCCCCCCCCCCCCCCCCCCCCCCCCCCCCCCCCCCCCCCCCCCCCCCCCCCCCCCCCCCCCCCCCCCCCCCCCCCCCCCCCCCCCCCCCCCGGGGGGGGGGGGGGGGGGGGGGGGGGGGGGGGGGGGGGGGGGGGGGGGGGGGGGGGGGGGGGGGGGGGGGGGGGGGGGGGGGGGGGGGGGGGGGGGGGATAATTTTAAAGCTGTGATACACCCCACCCCCAGACCCCCATAAAAATAAGTCAGTGTGGCCCGGGGGGACTCCCCAAACTATATAATTAAATGCAGTGGCATCCCCGGGACTCCTCCAACCCTAGTAAAGTAAATCATGTATACGGGCCCACTCCCCCACCTATATAATGAAAGTCTGTCATACCCCCACTCCCCCAAAAAAATGTGAAGGGGATGTCAACCCCTTCCTCCAAACCCCATATAAATTTAAAAAATGAGTGTGAACACCCGAGCCCTCCAACCCTAGTTAATTAGAAGGCATTGCAGTACCCAATCCCCCAACCTAGAAAATGAAAATGCAGTGGCATACCCCGCCTTCCAACCCTAATAATTTTAAAGTTCAGGGGGTTAGTACACCCGCAGCTCCTCCAACCTATAAAATTAAAGGGCATGTGCAGTACGCCCCATCTAAAAACCTGTTAAAATAAAGGGCTTGGGAAACCTGACCCCCGCCCCATATAATTAAAAGGCAGGGGGAGAGACCCACTCCTCCAACCTAGTATAAGTAAAAGGCATTTCAGTACGGCACTCCTCCAAACCCCAAAATTGAATCGGGGGGAAACCCAAGCTCTCCAACCCTAGTAAAATGTAAAACAATTGAAAACCCCGGGCCCCCAACCCTATAAAATTAAAGGGGGTGTGATAGCCCACTCCCCAACCCCATATAATTAAAATGGGGTGCATGGCCCCCCGGACTCCCAACCCTATTAATTTAAATCGTGTGCATACGGCTGTGAAAACCCCCCCCAAATATAAAAATTTAATATTTAGTGCCCCGAGCCCTCAACCCTAAATAAGGAAATATTGCTACGGCCAGCTCCTAAAAACCCCGTATAATGAAATCATGTCATAGGGCCCCAAATCCCCAAACCCCAGTAAATGTATAAGGCGGTGAAACCCCGAATCCTCCAACCCCCCTATAATTTAAAGGGGTGCATACGCCCCATCTCCCGAACCCCCAGATAATGGAATGCGTTGCAGACGCCCAAAACTCCTAAACCCTAATTTAAATTTAAAAATCATTTAGAAGCCCGATCCTCCCAACATAATAATTAAATCATGTCATTTCGCCCCAACCTCCAACCCTAGATAATTAAATGCTTCAGTCCGGACCCCCAGACCCTAGTTAAATTAAAAATCAGGTCTACCCCACTCCCGCCTATATAAAGTAAAGTGCATTGAGTCCCCCAAACCTAAAACCCCGTATAATTTTAAAAATTTCCCCGTTTTTCCCCCCAAAACCCTATTTTAAAAAAAATTTTCATTAAAATCCCCAGTTTCCCCCCCAAAAAAAAAAACGGGGCCCCATCCTCCAACCCTATTAAAATCAGGGTGAGTCCCGGAAACCCCCCAACCATATAAGTATAATCAGGGCTTTCCGGGACCCTCCCAACCTGTATAAAGATAATATGGCATACGGGCCCCCCCCAGACCTAATAATTTAAAGTCATCATTCCGACTCCTCCAACCCTAGATAATTAAATATTAGGCGCCCCCCCGTCCCCAACCCAGATAATTATAGTGCAGGGGATACGCCCGCAGCTCCCAACCCTTTTATAATTTAAAGTGCAGTGTGCAGACGGCAGCTCCCCAACCTAGTATAAGTATAAGAGCATGTGCAGTACGGCCCCAGCTCCTCCAACCCTAGTATAATGTAGAAGTGCAGTGTGCAGTACGGCCCGAGTCCTAAAAACCCTGTATAATGTAAAGTGCAGTGTTAAATACGCCGGGAGCTCCCCAGAACTATATAATTATAATGCAGGTGATACACCCCGGAGCTCCTCCAGCCCAGTATAATTAAAGTGCGTGTGCAGTACGCCCCCCACTCCTCCAGACCCATATAATGTAGAAGTGCATGTGCAGTACGGGTGTTTAGCTCCTCCAACCTAGTATAAAGTGAATGCATGTGCATTCGGCCCGCAGCTCCTCCAGACCCCCATATAATGTAAATGGGAGTGTGAGTACGGCCGACTCCTCCAGACCCCAAATATAATGTATAAAATGCAGTGTGCATACGGCCCGCAACTCCTCCAAACCCTATATAATGTAAAGTGCAGTGTTGCCCATACCGGACCCGACGAGCTCCTCCAGACCCTAGTATAATGTTAGAGTGCAGTGTGCAGTACGCCCGAGCTCCTCCAGACCCTAGTATACATGTATAAGTGCAGGGGTGCATACGGGCCCGAGCTCCTCCAACCGTAGTATAATGGTATAAGTGCATGTGGCAGTACGGCCCGCAGCTCTCAGACCCTAGTATAATGTAAAGTGCAGTGTGCAGTACGGCTGTGAACTCCTCCAGAACCTAGATAATGTATAAGATGCAGGTGTAGTACGACCCGGAGCTCCTCCAGACCCAAGTATATGTAAAAGTGCAGTGTGCAGTACGGCCTGAGCTCCTCCAAACCCTAGATAATGCGAAGTGCAGTGTGCAGTACGGCCAGAGCTCCTCCACACCCTAGTATAATGTGAAGTGCAGTGTGGCACTACGAACCCGAGCTCCTCCAGACCTATATAATTTAGAAGTGCAGTGTGCAGTACACCCGCAGCTCCTCCCGACCCCTTTATAATTAGAAGTGCGTGTGCAGTTCGGCCCCCCAGCTCCTCCACCCTAAATATAATGTAGAAGTGCGATTGGCGATACGCCCGACTCTCCCCAGACCCTAGTATAATGTAAAGTGCAGTGTGCAGTACGGCTGTGAGCTCCTCCAACTAGTATAATGTAGAAGTGCAGGTGCAGTACGGGGCCCCAGCTCCTCCAACCCAGTAATAAGTAGAAGTGCAGTTGTGCAGTACGGCGGAGCTCCTCCAGACCCTAGTATAATGTTAGAATGCGGGAGTTACCCCAGCCTCCCAAACCCTTTAATTTAAAAAAGGGGGGGTTAACACCTTTTTTTTTTTTTTTTTTTTTTTTTTTTTTTTTTTTTTTTTTTTTTTTTTTTTTTTTTTTTTTTTTTTTTTTTTTTTTTTTTTTTTTTTTTTTTTTTTTTTTTTTTTTTTTTTTTTTTTTTTTTTTTTTTTTTTTTTTTTTTTTTTTTTTTTTTTTTTTTTTTTTTTTTTTTTTTTTTTTTTTTTTTTTTTTTTTTTTTTTTTTTTTTTTTTTTTTTTTTTTTTTTTTTTTTTTTTTTTTTTTTTTTTTTTTTTTTTTTTTTTTTTTTTTTTTTTTTTTTTTTTTTTTTTTTTTTTTTTTTTTTTTTTTTTTTTTTTTTTTTTTTTTTTTTTTTTTTTTTTTTTTTTTTTTTTTTTTTTTTTTTTTTTTTTTTTTTTTTTTTTTTTTTTTTTTTTTTTTTTTTTTTTTTTTTTTTTTTTTTTTTTTTTTTTTTTTTTTTTTTTTTTTTTTTTTTTTTTTTTTTTTTTTTTTTTTTTTTTTTTTTTTTTTTTTTTTTTTTTTTTTTTTTTTTTTTTTTTTTTTTTTTTTTTTTTTTTTTTTTTTTTTTTTTTTTTTTTTTTTTTTTTTTTTTTTTTTTTTTTTTTTTTTTTTTTTTTTTTTTTTTTTTTTTTTTTTTTTTTTTTTTTTTTTTTTTTTTTTTTTTTTTTTTTTTTTTTTTTTTTTTTTTTTTTTTTTTTTTTTTTTTTTTTTTTTTTTTTTTTTTTTTTTTTTTTTTTTTTTTTTTTTTTTTTTTTTTTTTTTTTTTTTTTTTTTTTTTTTTTTTTTTTTTTTTTTTTTTTTTTTTTTTTTTTTTTTTTTTTTTTTTTTTTTTTTTTTTTTTTTTTTTTTTTTTTTTTTTTTTTTTTTTTTTTTTTTTTTTTTTTTTTTTTTTTTTTTTTTTTTTTTTTTTTTTTTTTTTTTTTTTTTTTTTTTTTTTTTTTTTTTTTTTTTTTTTTTTTTTTTTTTTTTTTTTTTTTTTTTTTTTTTTTTTTTTTTTTTTTTTTTTTTTTTTTTTTTTTTTTTTTTTTTTTTTTTTTTTTTTTTTTTTTTTTTTTTTTTTTTTTGGGGGGGGGGGGGGGGGGGGGGGGGGGGGGGGGGGGGGGGGGGGGGGGGGGGGGGGGGGGGGGGGGGGGGGGGGGGGGGGGGGGGGGGGGGGGGGGGGGGGGGGGGGGGGGGGGGGGGGGGGGGGGGGGGGGGGGGGGGGGGGGGGGGGGGGGGGGGGGGGGGGGGGGGGGGGGGGGGGGGGGGGGGGGGGGGGGGGGGGGGGGGGGGGGGGGGGGGGGGGGGGGGGGGGGGGGGGGGGGGGGGGGGGGGGGGGGGGGGGGGGGGGGGGGGGGGGGGGGGGGGGGGGGGGGGGGGGGGGGGGGGGGGGGGGGGGGGGGGGGGGGGGGGGGGGGGGGGGGGGGGGGGGGGGGGGGGGGGGGGGGGGGGGGGGGGGGGGGGGGGGGGGGGGGGGGGGGGGGGGGGGGGGGGGGGGGGGGGGGGGGGGGGGGGGGGGGGGGGGGGGGGGGGGGGGGGGGGGGGGGGGGGGGGGGGGGGGGGGGGGGGGGGGGGGGGGGGGGGGGGGGGGGGGGGGGGGGGGGGGGGGGGGGGGGGGGGGGGGGGGGGGGGGGGGGGGGGGGGGGGGGGGGGGGGGGGGGGGGGGGGGGGGGGGGGGGGGGGGGGGGGGGGGGGGGGGGGGGGGGG
This sequence comes from Dryococelus australis, assembly GCA_029891345.1. Taxonomy (NCBI): domain Eukaryota; kingdom Metazoa; phylum Arthropoda; class Insecta; order Phasmatodea; family Phasmatidae; genus Dryococelus; species Dryococelus australis. The sequence goes on from JARBHB010000244.1 coordinate 9,315, forward strand.
GGGGGGGGGGGGGGGTACGCCCGATTTCCCCAGACCTAGTATAATTTAATGCAGTGTGCATAGGCCAGAGCTCCCCAACCTAGTATAATGTAAGGCTGTGCATACGGCCGCACTCCCCAGCCTATATATGTTAATGAGGGGTGTACCGAGCTCTCCAGGGCCATATAAAAGAAAATCGTGTAGTACGACCCGAGCTCTCCACCCTAGTATAATGAAAGTGCAGTGTGGTACGGCCTGAGCTCCTCCACCCTAGTATTTATGGAATGCAGTTGCAGTCGGCCCAGTCTAACCGTATAATGTGAAGTGCAGGGGTGAGGACCCCAACCCTTTTTAAGTTTCCCCTCCAACCTATTAATGTTAAGGTGTGCATACCGGGCTCCTCCAGACCCTAGATAATTGAATGCAGTTGCAGTTCGCCCGCAGCTCCCGACCCAGTATAAGAGATGCAGGTGAGTACCCGGGCCCGACCCCTTTTAAGGCTTGGTAATTGAAAAAAATAGTGTGCAGTACGCTGTAGCTCCTCCAACCCAGTAATGTTAAGTCATGTGCAGTCGGCCCAGTCTCCAACCTGATAATGTAATGCATGTGCAGTCGCCCGGCTCCTCCAGACCCATATAATTAAATGCAGTGTCAGACGGCTTTTTGGAATTCCCCCTCCAGACCTAGATAATGTAAGTGCAGGTGAGTACGCCGACCTCCAACCTAGTAAATTTAAGTGCGGTGAGACGCCGAGCTCTCCAACCATATAGTAAAGTGCAGTGGCATACGCCGAGCTCCCAGACCTAGTATAAGTAAAGGCATGTGCAGCGGCCGGTCCTCCAACCCAGTAAAGTGAAGCTGGGTGGCAGTCCCGGGGGGGGGGGGGGGGGGGGGGGGGGGGGGGGGGGGGGGGGGGGGGGGGGGGGGGGGGGGGGGGGGGGGGGGGGGGGGGGGGGGGGGGGGGGGGGGGGGGGGGGGGGGGGGGGGGGGGGGGGGGCCCCCCCCCCCCCCCCCCCCCCCCCCCCCCCCCCCCCCCCCCCCCCCCCCCCCCCCCCCCCCCCCCCCCCCCCCCCCCCCCCCCCCCCCCCCCCCCCCCCCCCCCCCCCCCCCCCCGAACCTAATAATTAAGGAGGTGAGACGCCCGAGCTCCTCAGACCCAGTATAAAGTAAAAGCATGTGCAACGCCCGAGTCCTAACCTGTTATGTAAGTCAGGTGAGTAGCGAGCCCTCCAACCTAGATAAAATAAGGCAGTGTGCATCGGGCCCGAGCTCCTCCAACCTATATAATTAAAGTGCAGGTGCAGAAAGCCCAGCTCCTCCAACTAGTATAATTAAGTGCGTGTGCAGTACGGCCCAGCTCCTCAGACCAGTTAATGTGAAGTCAGTGTGCAGTAGGGTAGCTCCTCAACCAGTATAAAAGTCAGGTGATAGCCCGAGCTCTCGACAGTATAATGTAAGTGCATGGGTACGGCCGGCTCCCACCAAGTATAATGTGAAGTGGTGGCAGTACGGGACTCCTAAACTAGTAAATTAAAGTGAGGTGAACGACCGAGTCCTCAGACCTGTTAATTAAAGTGAGGTGCAGTCCCGTACTCCTCCAACCTAGATAATGGAAGTGCAGTGTGATGGCCGAGCTCTCACCTAGTATAATGTAAAGTCAGGTGAGTACGACCGAGTCCTCCAGACCTAGTATAATTGAATGCGTGTAGTACGCCAGTCTCCAACCTAGTATAATAATAAGTGCGTGTGCAGTAGGCCGAGCTCTCCGACCCTAGTATAATGTGAAGTGCGGTGCAGACGCCGAGCTCCCCAGCCCTGTATAATGTATAGGCGGTGATCGCCCGAGCCCTCGACAGTATAATGAAGTGCAGTTCAGTACGCCCCAGCTCTCAGACCCTAGTATATGTAAGTGCAGGTGAGTACGGCGGAGTCCAAACCTGTAATGTGAAGGCATGTGAGTCGGCCGCAGCTCCCCAGCCCTAGTATATGTAAAGGCGGTGAGTACGCCGAGCTCCTCCAGCCATATAATTAAGCAGTGTGCAGTACGCCGCACTCCCCAGACCAGATAATGTAAAGTGCAGTGTGCATACGGCTGTGCTCCTCCAGAACCTAGTATATTTAAGTGCAGGGAGCCCGGCTCTCCAGAACTAATAAGAAAGTCAGGGAGTAGGGAGCTCTCCAACCAGTAAATTTAATGCAGTGTGCAGTACGGCCGAGCTCCTCCACCCTAGTATAAAAAAAGAGTGATAAGGTTCCCAGATAGAAAAAATTTGATGGCAGTGTGCAGTCGCCCGAGCTCCTCCAACCTAGTTAATAAAGTGCAGGTAGTCGCCGCAGCTCCTCAACCCAAATAAATTAATGCGTGGCATACGGGCGAGCTCCTCAACCAGATAAGTAAAGTGCGGTGCGAACGGCCCAGCTCCTCCGACCCATATATTAAAGTGCAGTGTGCAGTACGGCGGCTCCTCAGACCTAGTATAAGTAGAAGTGCGTGCAGACGCCCGCAGCTCTCAGCCTAGTATAATGAAATGCGTGTGCAGTACGCCCGGGGCCCTAGACCTTATAATGTAGAAGTGCAGTGTGCAGTCGGCCCTCCCTCCATTTGGGGGGGGGGGGGGGGGGGGGGGTCCCCGGGGTTGGGGGGGGGGGGGGGTTGACCGGGGGGGGGGGGAATGTAAAGTGGGCAGTGTGCGTACGGGGGGAGCTCTCAGACCTATATATGTAAATGCAGTGTCATTGGCCGAGCTCTCCAGCCTAGTTAATGTAAAGTGAGTTGGTGCAAAAAAAAAAAAAAAAAAAAAAAAAAAAAAAAAAAAAAAAAAAAAAAAAAAAAAAAAAAAAAAAAAAAAAAAAAAAAAAAAAAAAAAAAAAAAAAAAAAAAAAAAAAGTGCAGTGTGCAGTACGGCGGGATCCTCCAAACCCCCGTATATGTAAAGTGCGGTGAGTAAGCCCCCCGCCCTCAAAACCCAATAAAAAGTAAAGTGAGGGTGATACCCCGAGCTCCCCCCAACCCATATAATGTTAAAAGAGGTCAAACCCCGCAGCCTCCGACCCTAGTAAAAAGTAAATGCAGGTGAACCCGGAACCCCCCAACCCCAGTAAAAGTAAAAATTTCGTGTCATAAAGGGCCAAACTCCTCCAGACCCCAATAATTTAAAATGCAGTTGCAGACGGCCCGCCCTCCAGACCCTAGTAAATGAAAGTGCAGTGTGCATTACGGCCCCAGTCCCCCAAAAACCCCGTAAATTTGAAGTCCGTGGAGTATGGGCCCCCAACCCCAGTAAATTATAAGTGCAGGGGGTAACGACCCGACTCCTCCCGACAGTATAATTAAAGTGCAGTGGGCAACGCCCGCAGCTCCCCCCAGACCCAAATATAATGTAAAGTGGTGTGCAGACGGGGAAAATCCTCCAGAAACCTAGTATAATTTAAAAAGCAGGGGAACGCCCAGCTCCCCCAGACCCTAGTATAATGTAAAGTGCAGGTGATACGCCGGAGCCCTCCAAAACCCTAGTAAATGGGAAGTGCAATGTGCATCGGGGCCAAACTTCCCAAACCTGTTAATGTGAATGCAGTTGCATACGCCCGGGGTCCCCCCAGACCCCATAAATTAAATGCAGGGGTGAGTACGACCCGGAGCCCCTAGACCCTATTAAAAATAAAGTGCGTGTGCATACGGCCGAGCTCCTCCAACCAGTATAATGTAAGGGGTGCAGAGGGGCCCCACTCCTCCAGACCTAGTAAATGTTAAAGTGCGGTTTCAGGACGGGGGCCCCCCCCCCCTTTTGTGACTTTCCCCGCCCCAACCCATATAATTAAAGTGCAGGTATAAAGCCCAGTTTTCCCCCAGACCCTTGTATAATTAAAGGCATGTATACCCGAGCTCCTCCAACCCATATAAATTTAAAATGCAGGTGATACGACCCGAGCTCCTCCAACCCAGTATAATGTAAAGTGCGTTGCAGACCCCGACTCCTAACCCTGTAATAATGTAGAAAAGGGAGTGGGCATACGGCGGAGCTCCTCCAGACCATTAAAAAGTTAAAAATGCATGTGCAGTTCGGCCCGCAGCTCCTCCAACCCCATATAATGTAAAGTCATGGCAGTACGCCCCCCGCCCCTCCAACCCTATATAATTTTAAAATCAGGTGCATACGGGCCCCCAGCTCCTCCCAAACCCCAGTAAATGTTGAAGGCAGTGTGCAGTAGGCTGTGGCCCTCCCAACCAAGTAAATGTTAAGGCGGGGGTTTTCGGCCCGGCCCCTCCAGACCCTATATAAGTAAAAGTCAGGTTTTACGGCCCCCAGCTCTCCAACCCATATAATGTTAAAAATGCAGTGTGCATACGCCCGATCCTCCAGCCTATATAATTTAAAAAGTGCAGGGTTAGAAACCCGGGTCCTCGACCCTATATAATTTAAAGTGCGTGGCAGTACGGCGGACTCCTCCAAACCTAGTAAAGTGAAGTCAGTGGGGGTACGGGCCCCCCCCGCTCCCCACCCTATATAATGTAAATCGTGTGCAGACACCCGAGCTCCTCCAACCCTATATAATTAAATGCGTGGAGACGGCCCCAGCTCCTCCAACCCTAGTATAATGTAAAAGTCTTGCAACGGCCCGAGCCCTCCAACCCTAGTTATGTTAATGCAGGTGAGTACGCCCGGGGCCCTCCAGCCCCCCGTATAATTTAAATTTCAGTGTCCGACCGGAGCTCCTCCGACCCCATTTTAATGTAAATGCAGGTGATAGGGCCCCCGATTTCCCCCAGACCCTAGTATAAAAGTATAAGTAGTGGCAGACGGCCCCCTCCCCCAACCCAGTAAATTAAATGCATTATCGGGCCCCACTCCTCCGACCCAGATAAGAAAGTGCAGTGTGCAGTACGCCCGGAACTCCTCCAACCCTATATAATTTAAATTTCAGTGTGCAGTACGGGCCCCCCCTCCTCCAACCCATATAAGTAGAAGTGCAGTGTAGTACCCCGGCTCCTCCAGACCAGTATAATGTAAAAAACAGTGTCGACGCCCCCAGCTCCTCCAACCCCTTATAATGTAAAGTGGCTGTGCAGTACGGCCGGAGCTCCTAAAACCTTGTATAATGTAGAAGTGCAGTGTGAAATACGGCCGCAGCTCCCCCAGCCCTAGTAAATGTTAAGTGCAGGGTGAGTACGACCCGGAGCTCCTCCAGACCCAGTATAATGTAAAAAGTGCAGTGTGCAGTACGACCCGCAGCTCCTCCAGACATATAAAAATGTGAAGTGCGTGTGCAGTACGGCTTTTGAGCTCCTCCAGACCCTAGTATAATTAGAAGTGCATGTGCAGTCGGCCCGCAGCTCCTCCAGACTAGTATATGTAAAGTGCAGTGTGCAGTACGGCCGGCCCCCCTCCAGCCCCAGTATAAATGTAAAGTGCAGTGTGCAGTACGGCTGCAGCTCCTCCAGACCCTAGTATAATGTAGAATGCAGTGTGCAGTACGCGGAGCTCCTCAGACCCCGAAAAAATGTGAAGTGCAGTGTGCAGTTCGGCCCGCAGCCCCCACCCTAGTATAATGTAAAACTGCAGGTGTAGTACGACCCGGGGCTCCTCCAGACCCCCGTATAATGTAGAAGTGCAGTGTGCAGTAGACCCGCAGCTCCTCCAGACCTAGTATAAGTAAAGTGCAAATGTGCAGAAAGGCCGGAGCTTTCCCCCAGACCCTAGTATAATGTAGAAGTGCAGTGTGCAGTACGGCCCGGGGCTCCCAGACCCTAGTATAAGTAGAAGTGCAGTGTGCAGTACGGGCCCGCAGCTCCTCCAACCCTAGTATAATGTAGAAGTGCAGTGTGCAGTACGACCCGAGCTCCTCCAGACCCTAGTATAATGTAGAAGTGCAGTGTGCAGTACGGCCCGAGCTCCTCCAGACCGTAGTATAATGTAAAGTGCAGTGTGCAGTACGGCCGCAGCTCCTCCAGACCCTAGTATAATGTTGAAGTGCAGTGTGCAGTACGGCTGTGAGCTCCTCCAGACCCTAGTTAATGTATAAGTGCAGGGTGTAGTAACGACCCGAGCTCCTCCAGACCTAGTATAATTATAAGTGGCAGTGTGCAGTACGGACCGCAGCTCCTCCAGACCTAGTATAATGTAAAGTGCAGTGTGCAGTACGGCTGTGAACTCCTCCAGAACCAGTAAATTTTTAAAAATGCAGGGGGAACGCCCCAGCCCTCCCGACCCTATATAAAGAAAAGTGCAGTGTGCATAGGCCGGACTCCTCCCAAAACCCCGTAAATGTGAATGCAGTGTGCAGTACGGCCAAAACTCCCCCAACCCAGTATAATTTAGAATTTCAGTGTGCGTACGACCCGGACTTCCCCAGACCCCAGTATAATTTGAATGCAGTGGGGCATACACCCCGAACTCCTCCAGCCCCCCCAGATAAAAAAAGGGAAATGGTTGCAGTACGCGGATTCCCCCACCCCAGAAAGAGAATGCGGGTGAGAAATCCCCAGCTCCCCCAACCAGTATAAATGTAAAAAATGCGTGTGCAGTACGGCCCCGGGGCTCTAGACTGGAAAAAATGTAGAGGCAGGGCAGTACGGCCCCCAGCCCCAGCCCTAGTAAATTAAAGTGCAGGGGTTTATAAAACCCCCACCCCCAAAAAACCTTGGGGTAAGTAAAAATGCAGTGTGATACGGCCTGAGCTCCCCAAACCCCCCCAGTAAATTTAAGTGCGGGTGGTACGCCCCCAGCTCCCCAACCCAGTATAAAGTAAAGGCAGTGTGCAGTACACCCCCCAGCTCCTCCCGACCCTATATAATTAGAAGTCATGTCAGTAGCGGACTCCCCCAGACCATAAAATGTAGAAGTGGGTGTGCATTGGCCCGAGCTCCTCCAGACCCCAGTATAATGTAAAAGTGCAGTGGGGCAGTACGGCGAGAAACCCCCAGAACCTAGTATAATGTATAAAATGCAGTGTGCAGACGCCCAGCTCCTCCAACCCTAGTATAATGTAAAGTGCAGTGTGCAGTACGGCCCGAGCTCCTCCAACCCTAGTATAATGTGAATGCAGTGTGCAGTTTCGACCGGAGCTTCCTCCAAACCCTAGTATAATGTTGAATGCAGTGGGGCAGTACACCCCGGAGCTCCTCCGACCCTAGTATAATTTAGAAGTGCAGTGTCAGTAAACCCCGGAGCTCCTCCAGAACTAGTATAATGTAAGTGCATGTGCATGCCCCCACTCCCCACCCCTAGATAAAAGTTGAAGTCGGGTTGCATAAAGGCGTGACTCCTCCAGACCCTAGTATAATGTATAATGCAGTGTGCAGTAAAGGCCGGAGCTCCTCCAACCCTATATAATTAAAGTGCAGTGTGCAGTACGGCCCGAGCTCCTCCAGACCTGTAAAAATGTAAAAGTGCAGTGTGCAGTACGGCCCGCAGCTCCTCCAGACCCTAGTATAATTAGAAGTGCAGTTGCATACGGCCGGGGCCCTCCAGACCTAGTAAAAATGTATAAGTGCAGTGTGCAGTACGCCGCAGCATCCTCCAACCTAGTATAAGTAAAGTGCAGTGTGCAGTACGCCGAGCTCCTCAGACCCTAGTATAATGTAAAGTTTCAGTGTGCAGTACGGCCGCAGCTCCTCCAGACCCTAGTATAATTAGAAGTGCATTGTGCAGTACGGCCCGGCTCCTCCAGACCCTAGTATAATGTAGAAGTGCATGTCAGTACGCCGACTCCTCCAGAACCTAGTATAATGAAAAGTGCAGGTGCAGTACGACCGAGCTCCTCCAGACCCAGTAAAAATGTGAAGTGCAGGTGAGTACGACCCGCAGCTCCTCCAGACAAATAGTATAATGTAAGTGCATGTGCAGTACGCCGGAGCTCCTCCAGACCTAGTATAAGTATAATGCAGTGTGCAGTACGCCGGACTCCTCCAGACCGTATATAATTTAGAAGTGCAGTGTGCAGTACGGCCCGCAGCTCCCCAGCCCTAGTATAATGTAGAATGCAGTGCAGTACGGCGGATCCTCCAACCCTAGTATAATGTAAAGTGCGGTGTAGAACCCCCGAGCTCCTCCAGACCAGTATAAATGTAAAGTGCAGTGTGCAGTCGGCTGGGGCTCCTCCAACCAGTATAAATTAAAAATGCAGTGTGCAGTACGGCCCGCAGCTCTCAGACCCTATTTTAATGTAAAATGCAGTGTGCAGTACGCCCGGAGCTCCTAAACCGATAATGTAAAGTGCGTGTGAGTAGGGGGAGCTCCCCAAACCTAGTTTGTGAATGCAGTGTGCAGTCGCCGACTCCTCCAGACCCTAGTATAAATTAAAGTGCAGGGTGAAATCGGCCCGACCCTCCAACCCAGTTAAAAAGTTAATGCAGTGTGCAGTCGGGGGGAGCCCTCCAACCCTAGTAAAGAAAGTGCAGGTGATAAAGGCCCCACTCCCCAACCCCATATAAAAGTTAAAATGCGTTTTGC